>LJIJ01004527.1:0-14513 GCA_001718145.1 Orchesella cincta
CCGGATACTTTCACAAGCATTTCCATTGTTAATAATTATCTGTATTGAAACTCCAGCTCAATATATAATTCGATCCAAGATTCCAAGAGGTTTAATAAATGATACAAAGCTGTTGACTGGGTGGCACTGTCAAAAAATGATTTTAGAGATAGAAGACTACGCTATGCTGGATTGAAGAATTTGTTATAATAATGAACTTGCAAATAAGCAGTAACAAGATAGGAAGCTGCTAGTTTAAGCAAAAAAGCCTGCATAATCAATTTGCTCACCGGACACTCGTAGATACATTCGACTTCAAATTTGGCAAATTATTTGACGGCCAAGTGGCCATTCATTAATGACATTGTTGGGAACTGGAACAATTCTTATGACAGCATTGGTTATATATATGCTACGAATCTTTCGTAACTTGTACCATCTTGAAGTGCTTTTTAACGTTTAGCCTAATCACGATGGATTCAAACTCTGAACCAATGTCAATAAAAGTGTTTAAATTTAAAGTCACACGTTACGGCAATTGACAAAACAAATGTTATACATAGAACTCTTAAAGTAAGTGTTCCGGTGTTTTACAATGATTAACTACATTTAAAAGTCCGGCATTTAGAAGTTTATTAAGAAGTTTGTTTATGAACATCATTAAAGGGTTCTCAAAATGGTTCAACTACTTACTACATGCAGATAATACATGCTAATGGCATGGCTGACTAAAATTTGCTTCCAATTAATCCTCGTTTTGAGTGGGGTTTGTGTTTTACATCGTGTATTCTACAAAATGACGTTTTAAACCTAAATGATTCTCCTTGTTCTGATTTCTGAACTAGGTTTGCCATTATATCAGGACAACTTGATGATGATGTCCTACAGATGATTTATGATTAAGGACTGAAGTTTTGTACAAAAATATACAGCAGTATCTGATTTCCATATCGGTTAATTTTCCGAATAGCGAATACTTTAATCGCAAACTAAAAATTATTATTAGGGGAATTAACGTGACCCCTTCGTTTCGTATCGAATCTTAGCACGGTCGGTTAACGAAAATATCAGACTAACCCTCCTGAATGTTCAAGTCCTTAATTTCGTTTACTTCCCTTCGCTTCATATGTGCTTTTAAACTAGTGAGTAGCAAAAAGGTTGCTTCCGTTGAAAGACAAAACGGTCGCATGCCAAAGAATTTAAAAAATGGTTTCTCAAATAGAGTTTGCATTTAGTCAAAACCAGAGATGTTAGTAACTCGAGTTACATTAACTTAATTTGTAATTAAATTACAAGTTACGTAATTTGTAATTTCAGCCTCTCGTTTTTTCAAAAGTACTGATTTGTTAATTTTCAGCCTCACGTTTTTCAAAGTAATTTGTAATTTGTAATTTTAAGACTTTCCTTGTCCAAAAGTAACTTTTAGTAAAATGTAATTTTCAGCACAATTCATGTCGATCGCTAAAAACTCACAAGAACAGGCTTCAAAACCTTAAAAAACAGTTAAAAAGTTAAAAATTCGGTTGTAAAATGCTTTAGATGAATGAAAACGACGTTCAATTTTTCCGTGATTCTATTTAAAATTGAAATATAAATACCAATTACAATTACAAATTATAAAAATGTAATTTGTAATTGTAATTTTGGAAGCCGAAATTTATAAATGTATCTTGTAATTGTAATTTTCAAATGCGAGTTTTAGGGAAGTTAGTAGCTTTGTAATTTCAAGAGTAGGCAGAAAGGAAAAATTTGGTATATTTTGTAATTTTCAAGCAGAATTCTTGGAGAGTAAATTTAGTAATTTGTAACTTTAACTCCAAAGAATGTAACTTTAACATCTCTGGTCAAAACAAAACTGGAGTCAGCCAAATGCAAACTCGAATGTAGAAAGCATTTATTTAGTTGTTTGTCATGCGACCGTTTCGTTTTTCAACGAAGGCAACCTTTTTGTCATTCACTGGTTGTACATGCATTTGCGATATTAAAAACCGTAAATGTAATTCGGAAAATATTTCAAACGTTAATTTTTTTTGCCTTTTAACAAATATTTTCAGTTACAACACAATGGTCATCATATTCACCAAGATTTCACCTTACCTAACTACTGTAAATATAAAACTCGTATAAAGAAATTTGAAAGTCAGATTCTTTTAGTCTACAAAAGGTTTAATATCCCCCTTTTGATTCCCTGTGCTGGCCTACCAACAGGGCAAATGGATTTATAAAAAAAATATTCCGATAATCATTGATTGATGAATCATTGATCAACTTACTGAATTTCGTTAAAACCACAATGAAAGGCAATGTAAAGATGTTAATAAAAATATTTAACTGCAATATATATATATATCGCTTAGTTTAACTGCATTTAAACGTTTCAGGTCATAGAACCGGACCAAATTGGACTATGTCAAGGTCATTTGATTCGGTATTGTACGTAAACTCTCATAGATCGGATAAAGAAATTTTGGGGCAAGCTAGGATTAAACTATGGGATTCGATAGAATAAGTATATTTATAGAATACGTTAAAAATATTCTGTATGAAGGTGTGAATTCTAAAAATTTAAGCCTTTGGTCAAGAGTGTCAAAAGTTGGAACGTTTCATAATCAAGAAAAGCGTCCAAAAAGATTTGCATTTGTGAACATTGTTTGACAGAATATTTTCTGAAATGTCTAAGTTAGGCGATGTTAAATGCTAACTTTCATTAAAGTCTTTTGTGACATAATTATCCATATAAAGTTGCATTTAAATTGGGCATTGCATGTCATATCCTGATATCATATCAAAGTATTTCCTGTCATTTGAAAAAAAAACATTTAGAACCAAAATTCCAAGAACACAATTTGCATAAAATTGAAAATTGTATTTAAGTCAGGAATAAAACTGGACAAGTCATTAAATTATTGCTGAATAGAAAAATGCGAGGAGGATCCTGACTTGACATCGTAACATCGACATCAGTTCAAAAATTCAATGTTTCTTGGCATTTGATTTTGCATAATTAATATTCAAATGTCAACCTTGACCTTAGCAGATTAATTTCTTTTGAACCTACGCTGTTACTGTTTTGATCTAATAATGGGGGCTCTGTTTGGATTGTATGATAGTTCATAAATCTTCAGGTACTTCCGGTGGCAACAGTATAAAAGGCGGGTGGCTGCGGTTAGCATTCATTCTTGGTTCGTCATTCAGTCGTGACACTTTTACCTGAAGAGCCAGTAGACAAGCCCTTAAACTTTCACTTTAATTGTTCCCGTTTCAAAATTCCCGAAGGGAACTTGAAATTTCCTCTCAAAACATTCCTGTTTGGTAAGAAAAGTTTTTGTTTCCGAAACATTTAAAATTATTACTGTTTTTTTAAAATAAAATTTCGTATGTTCTTGAAATATTTCTAAGAGCAAAGAGAAACTTTCTTTTTCGCTCCCGATATGTTTCTGGGAGCAGATAAACCTTCTTTCAGTTCCCTTTTAATACAGTTATAGTCTATTAAATATAGTTATAGTCTAGTTATGTTATAGTTAAGTCTATAGTCTATTATAGTCTATTAATGTTCTAGAAATATTTATAACTACAAAAACAGTTTCTTTTCTTTCTCAACAGGTTCTCAATTAGAAAGAAACTTCGTCTTTATCCCTGAAACAATTCCGAATCCAAGACCATCCTCATCTTCCTCTGGAAAGGTGGAACAGGACCAAGAAGGACCTGCTGTCCCTGGAACAAGCTCAACTGTAGGAGGATCTCATGGATCTTCCCAGGTACAGGGAGCGGCTAAACCAGCAAAACCAGAACCATTAGTATTTGGCTACTACGAAAATGGACAATACATGCATATATGTCCATACGATAAATCTCATCGTGTCAGGTACGACTCTTTTCAGAATTTTTCAATCATAAAAGTATAATAAGCTGATTTGATTTTTATGCAATTTGTTTTGTTTCCTATCAATTTTTTTTAGAAGTTCTCGCTGGAGTCAGCACATCTTAAAGTGTCGCCACAACCATGAACTCGCCCAACGCCAGATCGGAGAGGATGTCATCAAACTGTCCTGCAAATACAATCACCAACACCGCGTCCCAGCCAACGAGCTTCTGCTACACGAATCATCCTGTGTGGACAAGGAAAACGAACTCATGGGTCTCCATTTCCTATCACTGTTCCATCGACTTCAAACTGCGAGTCGGGCAACTGGTGAGGAATCATCAACCCAGGAAGAACCTGGACGTTCCAAGCCTAGCCACGATGACCAAGGCGCAGCTGGGGGTCCATCTATTTCAAAGCTGTCGGAACAACTTCTCGCCCTGTACAACGAACGCCCAAACGCTAATTTCCACAATGAAGTTGCGAAATTATATGAGGCGGCGGAAAAAGCGAGGGAGAAATATGACTTGGAACGGAAGCTTGGAATGCAGAACCCGGAACCAGAGGAAGAAAGCTACGGCATGAGACGACGACCTCGCCGAGTTCATGTCCGGAAGCTTCTTGACCAGGTCTATCCATACAAGCAGAAGTTTCCAGAGAATCCGGGGGAAGATGAGACTCATGATGAGAAGTGGTGGACCGAGGGCAGTTCCAGCAAGGAACCTTTTTACTTGCGAGATTTCGTAAATAACTTACCGGCTCCAACTTACAGGTACTTGCATAGCTTTTAGAAAATGTAATTTATCTGCACATGCGAATCGTCTCATTCTCTAATGTTTTTCTTTCACAGCTATCCACCAGGATTGTCCAAGGCGGAGAGGAGGAAGTTTGTTCAAGAAAATACTACCCGCATGGCGCTGGAAAGGGGAATCGGCCAAGTTTATGTGCCACCGGAGTTGAGACCAAAGCCGAAACCTGAGGACATTATCGATTTGACAAGGTTTATGAAGAAGAAGGATGACGATAAGCTCAATAAGAAGGATGACGATAAGCTCAAGAAGAAGGATGACGATAAGCTCAACTAATGCAATGCATTTCTATAGATTATTCGAAGTTTTATATTTTAGTTCAGGTTAAGTACCGAGTTACATGATGTAATTGTTGATAGTTTCAATTGTGCATGTGGACGACATTTGTTCCTTTCAATTTGTCTCAGATTTATGAACTTTATGAAAATAGAATAGATGTAATATAGGTTGATTGAAGTTCTCGTTGATAATAATTTTGTCCGAGTTCTTATAATTTAATGTTATCCTTATTTCTTTCCGTCAATAAATTTTCATGAATTTGATTTATCCAACTAAAATGAATTTTTGTGTGATTACGTAAAGTTTATTGACATGATAGATTAGATAGACTGTTTAGCTATAATCATCCAAATCCAGTTTTGGTCGTAGGTATTAACGTCTTAATCAACGAATTCCATTTCAATTTTCAACCTATAATATTTTTTCAAACAAAAAATTTTGTTTGCAAAGTTTTTTTTGTTTTGCACGCCACTTCCTGTGACTTAACTCAATGCGGTTCCAGTTCGAGGTAGCATAATTTATTGAGGTTTAAACGAGAATACAGAAACTCTTACAATGGGATTATTTCAAAATTTTCTTCAGCTCAGAAAATGTTGGTCGTTTGGAAGGATCCACGTTCCAACACCTCAGCATAGTTGAATACCTTTTTCAACGACAAAATAAATATTTATTGCACCATTAAAAATACAATACCAATATAAACGAACAAAAATCAGAAACCGCATAATTTATCATTGATTACATTCCTCGACAGTTGTGAGACGGTTCTCCTAATCGCAATCCTTTCATTAACAGTGAACTGAAGTTAGGATTCCAAGAGATTCCTTCAAATGGCAAATCTCCTATGATAAATTTTCAAAATTCATTTTCAATGGATGCTAGTTTCACTTTAGAGAAGCTTTCGCTTTAAAAAACAAAAAGCCTAACCTAATGACCAAATTTCCCAAAGAGTTACACCGAATGAGTACACATCCGTCTTTTCATTGAATTCCATCCTCCGCAAGGCTTCAGGAGACATCCACCGCCAAGGTAGTGGTTCTTGTCCTGTTTTCACATAATTCGTGTACTCATAAAGCCGACGAGATAAACCAAAATCGGAGATTTTAGCCGTTTTATCAAGGGTCAGCAAAACATTTCGTGTTGCTAAATCTGCATGTACAACCTAACGTGAACATAACCACACCCATGCTTTTTAGCAATCTCTAAACGATGAAAATGGGATGAAAAGTTGATTATTGTTATACTTTTTTGGAGGCAAGATACTCCATTCCGTTAGCAATTTCACAAGACCAACGGTACAAATCCGATGCATTTGGCAAGTCGTTTGCTCTTGGTTCTGCATCAATATCCATGGTCTCACACTCGGGTTGAATTGATTTATAGAGCGACACTGATTCATATACATCTAGCACGTCGTCATCCGCATACGGTATGTTCTGGCTTTCAATCCTATTCAATACTCGTAACGAATAATATTAATCTCAGTCAAAAATAATGTTTATATTAATTCAATCATTGCATACCAATTTTGCAATGACTTACATGATTGGATTAACTTTAATCTCATTTGTGTTCTCGATATGCCCCATATTGTTACATGGAATTTCCTCCTTGTCATTCTCGAACGCACTGTCAGTAGTGGTCTTCCGTCTTAAATATTTATCGAGTGAACCAAGCGAGCAAAGTTCAAGGAAGACGTACACTTTACCTACAACAATTAAAATAGAAGGTGAGACGACGAAGGGGATAAATTTTCTATTTCCATTTCTTTCGTGCACAATGGAAAGCATAAGTAACTGTCACCTTTTTTAAGTTCCTTTGTGTATGCACCTAATAGACCCACAATATTATCATGCTTTTCCAGATATGACATCACTTTGATTTCTGAGAGGATGCTCTTGAGGGCTGCAGTAGGACAAGAAGTTTTCGTTGTTTTAACAGCGACCCATATCTTCAGTTCATTTTCTTTGTGTATGCTTCCTCGACACACTGTTCCGAATGCCCCTGATCCAAGAGTTGACTTCCAATCTAATTGCAACTTAGAAAAGTTATCAATCAAACTTTGCTTTGATGGAATGCTTAAAAAGCATCACTTATTATTGATGGCATCGGCACCTATATTGAAGGCTGTTTTTTGCAACTCCAGCTCTTTCCTGTAAGCTGTTCTTTCGAACCCTGGAATGCCCTTTGTTTCTCCTTCAACCAACGTTTCAGGTACACCTTCATAAAATTCTCTCAAGTCTTTGCTTCCTAAACGATTCTTGTTGAATCTTTTTTGCAAAAATGTTTTGGAAAGCGCCACTACAGCAATCAACGTGAAAACGACAAAAGCCGCAATTGTACCAAATATTACCAAAAAGGTTGAAGTTGAATCATTACTCTGAGGTTGTGAAGCCGTATAATTAAGTAGATTCTTTTTATGAACCAAAGCCACTGCAGAAAAATTAGGATTATTAAAATTTCTGGAAAATCACACAAAGTTTCTAATTCTGAAACAAATTTAAATTAATATTAAATTTTTTGCTAACGTGTTTGCTTTTCCTCAAAGACGTACTGCGAGGAGTTGTGATAGGAAGCATTTTGGATAAGCCTCCACCACCCAAGATGCCTATTCGCTTCAAATTTCCAAGGGTTATCAAAGGCTTCTAATAACACCACAGTGGTATTGGATGCGACAGCCCACACATTCATTTTCTCCCAAAACTTGATCAAGTCATGGCTATGCTTAGCTTCGTCAGTAATGGAACTATCCCACCTAGTTTGAAAACCCACCTGTAGGTTCTCATCAGATTGTTTCACGGTTTCCTTACATTGAACAAACGATTTGGTTAAATGTGGGACTGATGCATCGGGTCCCAGACTTGTGCTTTCTTGAGTTGGCCAAGAATAGAAAATTATCTTTCGGATATGGGGCAAAATAGGAATCACATAGTTTTCCAGGGTTTGGTTAGATCCTCCACAATTTTTTATAGGAAGGATTGCTCCAAGTTGATAGCCGCTGCTATTTAGTACACTTTCAGCATGTGTTAAGTATACTTTGGCGTCGGCCACAGTCTCCTCAGATAGGAGGTCGTAGTCAAAATAAAGCCATTTAACGGTCCCCTCATGTATCTCATTTGCTCTATCTGCTAACTCCTTTAAAAAGTCAAAGATGGCTTGGATCGATTCATTTCCGGGCACTGTTAAAGTGAAAGTCATAAGGAGTTCTAGGGGTGGCTGTTGAGTTTTTCGGTGGAAGCGATTAAATGTCGCAACAGCGGATGGGATCGAAACAGTACATTCTGTGAAATGAACAAAATGAACTGTTCAGACATTGATATTAATTAAATTTGCTGCTAGGTATGTATTTTTTATTTCTTACCAGTGTGTTCTTCCGCTCTACTTACATATCCCATCATGAGTTTGCTGAACTTAGTTGAAATTGTGGATATCATTGGAATAAGTCCATTTACATTGTATGCATTTGTTTCTTCTATATCCGCAATTGAAACATATGGATCAAACCAAACCACGACATTGGAAGGGCTGAATAATGTTGATTTCTAATTCAGAAATGAATAACGTTTCGTTACATTTAAAACAATAGTTTTGCAGGTTTACATCTTACATTAAATAATGCTTTGCTTTAGCAGCATTAATTTATCACAAGTAGATAATAGCTCACATTAGTTGCCAAACACAATCCAACGAAGGTGCAAAAAAATAAAGTTATTTTGCAATTCATATTTAACTTCTACTGATTGAGTTAGCAAAACTAAGGAGTAACAGATGAGCTTTTTCCTAAATTTGTTGAGATAATAGTGGGAATGGCCTATGCAATGGGAATCTAATCTACAATCAATGTCAGAATAGTATCTGTCTGAACATCTATCCAGTAAGCCATGAAAGAATTAACAGGAAACCGCATTATCTACATTCGCAAATTTTTGTGTTGCGTCCACAAGTATGCAGAATTATAACCAACATTAATTTTGGTTTGAATTATTTGGTTTCAATATCCGGTCCGATTTTTGTACAAGAACATGATTTCCTAATGATTCATTTATAATTTGTTAATTATCAACTCTCCAAAACATATGTATAAGCGATTCTGAACTTAAATGATTGGAATATGAATTCTAGCGATGACAGTGCCAGTAAGAATCGTCATCCTTCGGACTTTCAACATTTTACATTTTAACATTTTTATTCCAATTTAGTTGTTGAAACAACAAATCCATGAATAGATAATGATAATAAATTAGGCAATTCCAACTCATCAGATAATGTATAGGCTTGACCGAATCTTCATTCAGAGATTTGCCTCCGCTTGTCCTTGTCGAATTTAATTTCACAAAGCTGAACCTTTCGGTCTTCAAGCTTTTGGATTGACCTACGTGTAAATTACAAAGATTAGAATGTTAACAAAGTATAATTACATAATGGTTTAGTCATGAAAAAATTACCTAAAGTTGTCCAACAGAGGCCCACCCTTGTTCGTCGAAGTGACCTTCCTGAAAACTTCAACATCCGAACGGGAAATTTTGATTGGTTGTTTCCAAATCAGCCACTGAACTTGTTCTCCACAAGAGGGGATGGTAAGGGACCCTTGATAAGTATATGCTTCAGACCCTTTCATCAATGCGCCAGGGTTAAACTTTTCTCGCACTGCATTTACAGCATTGGGATAGTAAACGCCGGGCAGGAACTTGATGATTGGCTGGAGGTCTTCATTTTTCTCAACCTTTGCATCCACCTCAAACAAGACAGATATAATGGCTAATGAATTTTTTAAGTTTGACCCAATGGCTTCTTCTAGGGAGTTGAGGTTATCACGGTAATGAATCAACTGCATTTCCAGAGCGAATTGTTTCCCAGAGATTGTGTGTTCGGATCCTATAGAGTCGTTGCCACCCCAGTGGAATTGAATGCTGTGGAAGGTATAGGTAGCCTGCTGCTCTTGCCACTCGAAGCTAGGCTCAAAGTCCAAAAGTTTTACACCCACGGTTTTCTTGTTTGATTCCAAACTGAAGTATTGGGACTCGTAGGTTTCGCGAGGAAAGCTTTTTATGGTGCAGGACGTCTTCTCAATTTTCGGGAGGTCGATGGGCGACTGGGCTTTACCGGATGCGCACGGTGTTGGCCAGGTGGCTTCTCCACATTTGTCATCTTTATAGCACCAGGTGGCTTTGGGATCAGTAATACCTGTGAATACACTTTGTTGTTCGCCTCCAAATATGCAGTGAAACTGGAGGAAAACCAGAAATAGTTTTGTTAAAACAAAACTATGGTCTTTAAGTTTAATGGTCTTCATTGTTGAAGATGAGGTGGAACTCTTTATAAATTTAGTAGGTATATAGGCCCGATGGTACTATCTACTCGGATGTAGGAAATAATCTGAATGCTAATCAACTGGCAACTGCAGTCGAAAAATGCATGGATGACCTTCGGAATAATGAACTCTAGAAAAACAATGCATGTAGGTCGTTTAAAAAGAAATCCGTAATAGAAACCTATTTTCTGTCATTTTTTAATCTTTAAAACATTGAAAAAAATTGTTGAAACAATGAATGTGCATCAATTGTATGCATTATACAATGGCCTAAAAATAGTAAGAATTATGAAATGGCATTACACATGAATATATGATCTCAAGGCTATTCTAAGACATACTTGGATGCAACTGATTTTTAAAAAGTTAATAATGATCAACATGGCCTCGTGTAGATGTAATAATTAATATGTTATATGAGACGACAGAATAATGGATTTTGTTGGAAAGAAAAAAGAAAGTTTGTGAGGGAGGAACCATCTTTCAGTAACATTTGCACCGCTTTCAAAATAAAATTGCCATGTCAGCTGCATTACGCCATTGAAAATTGAAAACGTAACGAAGAAATGACCTCCGAAATGAAAAAGTCAGAAAATTCTGATCATTCTTTGGTGGTTTGGGTGCTAACAACACTTGATCTATGCTCAAAAATATTCCGCTGTCATTGTACATTACAATTACAATTCACTAATTTTTGCATTTTCCGTATTTTATTTGCAATAAATATTCAACATTGTAGATGCTTCAGTATGCTTATTAGCTAGGATTTAGGATTGTCCTCCGACGCAAAGGAAGAAAATAGTACCAGTACGCAACAATAATGCAATCAAAGGATGAGTGGACCCTACAGATATTTTGCCAGAGGAAGTTAGTTTTCATATATAAACTATATATCATTCATCATACTATACGTGTTTTACGCACTTTACATCAGGCCCAATTAACGATACTTAAACTGATAACAGGTTTGGCTAGTAATTTTTGGACATCTGAAGGACACTCAAGATTTGTTAAACTGCATGCGAACATGTAATACCTATGGATGGATGGCTAGATCGAAAAGTTCTTGTTTTCAGAGGTATTGAGTTGTCCTTCAGGATGTCCAAAAATTACTAGCCAAACCTGTTATCGGATTTAGTATCTTAATTGGGCCTGATTGTAAAGTGCGTAAAACAGCGTATAGTATGATGAATGATATATAAGTTTATATATATGAAAACTAACTTCGCTCTGGCAAAATATGTAGGGTCCACCTCATCCTTTGATTGCGCATTATTGTTGCGTACTCAAGGTACTATTTTCTTCCTTTGCGTCGGAGGACAATCCTAAAATCCTAGCTAATAAGCATACTGAAGATCTACAATGTTGAAGTATTTATTGCAAATAAAATACGGAAAATGCCAAAATATTAGTGAATTGTAATTGTAATGTACATGACAGCGGAATATTTTTGAGCGCATAGATCAAGTGTTGTTAGCACCCAAACACCAAGAATGATCAGAATTTTCTGACTTTTTCATTTCGGAGGTCATTTTTCGTTACGTTTTCCAATTTTGCAATGGCGCGTATGCAGCAGAATGAATCGGCAATTTTATTTGAAAAGCGGTGCAACATGTTACTGAAGATGGTTCCTGCCTCACAACTTTCTTTTTTTCTTTCCAACAAAATCATTATCTGTCGTCTCATATAAATATTAATTATTACATTACACGAGGCATGTTGATCATGTATTAACTTTTAAAAATCACGTTGCATCAAAGTATGTCTTAGAATAGCCTTGAGATCATATATTCATGTGTAATGCCATTTCATAATTCTTACTATTTTAGGCCCATTGTATAATGCATTAACAATTGATGCACATTCTATTGTTTCAACAATTTTTTTGCAATGTTTTAAAGATTAAAAAAAATGACAGAAAATAGGTTTCTATTACGGATTTCTTTTTTAACACGAGCGCTACATGCATTGTTTTTCTCGAAGAGTTCATTATTCGAAGGTCATCCATGCATTTTTTCGACTGCAGTTGCGAGTTGATTAGCATTCAGATTATTTTCCTACATCGAGTAGATAGTACCATCGGGGCCTATATACCTACTAAATTTATAAAGAGTTCACCTCATCTTCAACAATGAAGACCATTAACTTAAAGACCATAGTTTTGTTTTAACCAAAACAAAATTTCTGGTTTTCCTCCAGTTTCACTGCATATTTGGAGGCGAACAACAAAGTGTATTCACAGGTATCACTGATCCCAAGCCACCTGGTGCTATAAAGATGACAAATGTGGAGAAGCCACCTGGCCAACACGTGCGCATGCGTAAAGCCCAGTCGCCCATCGACCTCCCGAAAATTGAGAAGACGTCCTTGCCACCCATAAAAAGCTTTCTCGCGAAACCTACGAGTCCCAATTACTTCAGTTTGGATCAAACAGAAAACCGTGGTGTAAAACTTTTGACTTTGAGCCTAGCTTCGAGTGGCAGAGCAGCAGGCTACCTATACCTTCCACAAGCATTCAATTCCACTGGGTGGCAACGACTCTATAGGATCCGACACACAATCTCTGGAAACAATTCGCTCTGGAAATGCAGTTGATTCATTTACCGTGATAACCTCAACTCCCTAGAAGAAGCCATTGGGTCAAACTTAAAAAATTCATTAGCCATTATATCTGTTTTGTTTGAGGTGGATGCAAAGGTGAGAAAAATGAAGACTCCAGCAATCATCAAGTTTGCCCGGCGTTTACTATCCCAATGCTGTAAATGCAGTGCGAGCAAAAGTTTAACCCTGGCGCATTGATGAAAGGGTCTGAAGCAGATACTTATTCAAGGGTCCTTACCCTCTTGTGGAGAACAAGTTCAGTGGCTGATGGAAATCCAATCAAATTTCACGTTGGATGTTGAGGTTTTCAGCGAAGGGCCTCACAACAGGGTGGGCTCTGTTGGAAAACTTAGGGTAATTTTTGTCATGTGACTAAACATTAATGTAATTATACTTTGTCGTAACATTCTCATCTTTGTAATTCACCGAGTAGAGTCATCAAAGCTTGAAGACCGAAAGGTTCAAGCTTTGTGAATTAAATTTCGACTAAGGCAGCGGAGCAACATCTCTGAATAAGATTCGTTCAACTATACATTTATCTGTATGAGTTGGATTGCTATTTATATTCATTATCTATTCATGGTTTGTGTTTCAACAACTAATTGGATAAATGTAATGTAATGTGAAAGTCCGGAGGTGCGATTCTTCTGGCACTGTTCATCGTAGATTATATTCAAGATTTAAGTCAGAATCGTTATACATATGTTTGGAAGTTGATATTAACAATTATAAATGAATTGACTTAATTATGGAATCATGCTCTGTGTCAAAAAATGCGGACGGATATGAAACCAATAATTCAAGAACGCAAAATTAATCTTGGTTATTATTCTGCTACTTGTGGACGCACACAAAATTTGCGATGTAGATATGGCGGTCTGTTTATGGATTTTTCATGGCTTATGGATAGATGTTCAGACAGATACTTGGACATTGTTGATGATAGATTCATTGCATAGCCATTCACACATTATCTCAAGCAATTAGGAAAGCTCATCTGTTACTCTTGTTTTGCTTACTCAGATCGTTGAAGTAAATATGAATGCAAAAATAACTTTCTTTTTTGTTTGCACCTTGTTGGATTGTGTTTGGGATACTATGTGAGGCTATTATCTACTTGTGTAAATTTAATGCTGCTAAAGCAAAGCGATTTTTAAATGTTAAGATGTAAATCTGCAAACTATTGTTTTAAATAGTAACGAACGTTATTATGTTTCCTGAATAGAAATAAACTGACTTAAGCCTTCAATGTGTGTTTGGTTTGATACCATATATGCTTTCAATTGCGGATATAGAAGAAACGGACATCAATGTAAATTGCGATTATTTCCAATGATTCCACAATTTAATAAGGTCGGACAAAGCTCATGAGGGATATGTACAGGTAGGACGGAAGAACACACTGGTAAGAAATAAAAAATACATATAGACCGCAATTTAATTATTATCATGTCAGGAACAGTTCATTTTGTTTCATTTCACAGAATGACTGTTCGATCCTCGCTGTTGCGACATTTATCGGCTTCCACCGAAAACTAGAGCCCCCTAGAACTCTTATGATTTCCTTTACGTGCCGGAATGAAATCGATCCAAGCCATCTTTGATTTTTAAAGAGTTACAGATGGCAATGGGAAGTCGTATCAAAAAGCCTTACCGTCCCTCATGTTATCAT
>LJIJ01004528.1:0-14507 GCA_001718145.1 Orchesella cincta
ACCTGTTGCGTTGTTTTGTTTGTGTGTTGTTTTTTGTGTTGTTTGTTTGTGGTCTTGCTTTATGAAAGAAGAGATATTGTATGTGTGTGGAACGGTGGATAAGGTTGGTGGCCGGACACTGGTGCTGATTGTAATTAAAACCGTTATGCACCTGACTTTGGGAATAGCCTGTTGTAAGTTGATACTCTGGACCTTGAGAAACATTATTGGATGATCTAACGTGGATGGCTAGGAAAGGAGTTATTTGGGGCCTGATACTGTGGACCTGAACCGTTATAAATAACCAAATTAATTTGTTGTGGGGTTAAGCGTAGGATTTTGATTTCCTTGGAGAACGTGATATGCATGGGCAGCTGGTTTAAATTGAAATCTTTGAGTGGGGTGGGAGGGGTGTCTCTGGGGTTCTGGGTGAGTGTCCAGGAGGACTTACTTGGACCGTCATTAATGGAGGGATGTCGGTCTGGGGTCTATTGCCTGAAGGGCCTGGAATTGTATTCGGAACTTGAAGAACGCTTTCTACTAAGTTGTTATTGGGATGGATTGGGTCCAAGTTGTGTTCATGTTCCATGTCTAGCCGTACGGCGTCTGAAGTATGATTGGGGATTGCACGCCGTACTGGGGTTGGATGCAAACCCACAGGGTGGGATATGTTATGTGCAGCTAACTGCTTATCTTCTTCGTCCATTATTGATGAGCCCTGCGGTGAGGTATATGAAACGTCTATCGACCTATGGCCTCTCATTTTTAAATGGACTAAAGTACGCTTGCCTTGAGTCCGTCTAGTTCTCATACGAAGATAAATATTGGAGGGGAGATGTAAGAGTAGAGAAGTAAATGGAGGACGATAAGTGGAGGTATACGATTGAAACGAATATAATTTATTCTTCTTAGTGGTTAGAAAATTGAATGTGTACGCAATTCACATAAATTCAAACTTACTGGCTGAAACGTGAGGTAGTAACTTAATTGGATAAACTCTAAACTGATAGTTCTTAATAGACGTACTACTATGGCTGAGTAAATTTTGTGCTTTTATGTGAATATGCTTGTGTTGGTTAAAGGGGGAGGATGTTAGGTAGTATAGGAATGGAGTGAGTCAATAAATAATTTGCTCTAAGTGCCACCTTTAAATACCAACTCGGGAATTACCATGTACACTTTTGTTATACCTTTGTTACCAAGTTTCGTAATAGTATACCAGTTAGTTAAAAACTCCAAGTTTCTAGTTACAATACGTTATATAATTGAAACCTACTATCCTAGCTTTACTTCCGGTCAAATAGCGCAAATTTAGATCGTTATTTCATAAAATTTGTCTTAAAGGGGGAGGATGTAAGGTTACTACCATAAGCGGTAATGTGATTGATTGGGGTTGTAGTGATTAGAATGCTAACGGATAACGTTTATACTCTAAATCAAAGTGTAGAAAATGGGATGTGGTTATCTTAAATTTTGAATAGCTAAGTCATTTGTTACTGACTTTATGTATATGATAGGTCATTTTGTTAAGGAGAGTCTTTGCTATAATATGTATTTAGTCGCATATTTTTCTCAGTAGCCGATTTTGAGTAAATCGTCAATTAGTATACAAAGACTACAGGTTCGTCTACTCAATAATCTCACTAGTAATTAAAATTAAGAAGATTAAAAAGTAGTTTCAGGATCGCCACTTTGTAAGGGATTTCTACTAGATCTTGATTTAAAATGAGCCTAATATGGATCCCTTACAGTTAATTGTCAGAATTGTTAAAATTATCATGGATTGGTTTGTGTAATAAAATGAATAATACTACTGCGCATGAATAGACCGGAAATAAGTACACTTAATACGTTTGAGTTACGTGTTATAACCAATGAGAGGACAATTTATTCTAAAGGAAAGCGATTGCATAACTCTCATTAATGATTGATAAAATTAGTTAATTAGTTATAGTGGGTTATCGTATTATTGACTTAACTGGTATTAATGGCTTTAGGAATGATTACAAATCACTTTGGGCTAAATCGGAGTATTCTCATAAATAATCGGGACTTTATACATATAGCGGATAGTTCTACTAATTTTGTGAAATGGGTATATTATACAATTAATCTCATATAGAAACTTGGGGGGATAATATTATATAACCTTGAGCTACTTTGTTACATCAGTCTTAAATATAATAAATACCTTGCGCTACTTTGTTACAGCAGGCTTCAATAAAATAAAATACCTTGGTTTTAGTTAAATAAATTCCCGAGTAGGATAGGAAAGGCCACAATGCTATTATTGAAGCATTACTGCTCTCAACTAATAGCATGAGCCCTGGGGGTATGAATTGTGGGGAAATATGTGCCCTAATTATGCTTCGAAGTCACTTCGTCACGCATTTCGCGCTGAACGACTAGGTGACCACGACACGCGGAACTTGGCTATTCCAGATTTACTGGCGTCGCTTCGCTCAATAACATTGCATAATATTCATGTACACTAGTAAAATAATAATTGTGGAGTAGCTGGAGGGAATGGAATGAGCTGGTTGGGTTTGAGGAGGTATCACGGGCAATTGGAGCTTGAGCGTCGATGATTCGGGGCATAAGGAGACTGGAGGAGATCAGGAGGGAAGAGGTACCGGAAGAAGGTGGCACTTGAGGATGAAGGAGGAAATCTGGGGCACCTAATGGTGAGCCACAAAGAATTCCAATGAGGAAATTTGAGAGGATGATTAGAGGGGGTATGAGGGTTGCTGGAGAAATTTCCAGAGGGGGGTGGCGTCCTAAAAAAAAGAATTCTGGTGGGAAGATTCCGCTTGGGAGGTTGAGGAAAGTGGTCCGATAAGGATGAGTGTTTTCCGCTAACTGCGGATTTGTGGTGCATGGCTCCTCGAAAGCCTTGGTATGACAAAGGGCTTGTACTGTGATACACCACAGGTTAATCACAGTACAAGTCCATTTTACATTATGCTGAATTTCTGCATACACCTGACTTACTTGTTCCAAGCAATTGGAACAAGTAGGTCAACTAATTTTACATTGTAATGCCCTTTCTGCATTACTCGAGACTCCAGTGGCCTTGCTATATCGGATCTCGAGCAATGCAGAAAATGTCTTCATTCATAATCATCTCATCATCATAATCAGGCTTCTCTCCATGCAAAGTTGGGAAGTAGATTTGCAAGCTGCGAGTGTTGCACTCCGCATGCAAATCTAATGCAGCGCATTGTGCTCCTGTTCTGCGTAAAAGGATGATGGTGATGACCAATGACCACTTCATCTTGCTGAAGGGAGTGCCGAGCCCTCACGGGCTATCCAAAAATGACCCTACTTACTCAGGGCGTGTGTTTTTGCGAAACAGGTAAACTTCTCCTCTGACTTGAACAATAGACCCGTTCGTTGAATCCGTCAGTACTTACAATCCGCCAGTGACCGGTATGTATTAATTACTCTATAAAGTGTTGTGCTAATATTTTAGTATTAACGAAGCTTACGATATTCAATTTTCCCATTCCGGATTCTTTTCAAGGATCCCAACACAACCTCATTCTTCCGGAAGGCTACTACTCGGACTTGAGACCAAATCACATAAACCCAGGATACAACGCTGAGTTGTACAGTCAACCACAGTTTGGCGAACGACAACTCAACAATCAATCAATCCGGAGCTGAAGGGCATTCACAATATTTTGCGCCGAGTGAAGCCGATTCATCACTTTTCTCAGCCAGGCGTGGAACAGCTGCTACCTCAATCCTACAACCATACAGTTTACACAGAACGGGAACCTTGTGCATGTTGCGCACACTGTCGGACCAGACAGGAAGGTATAGATTTTTTAACTGATATTTTTAATTCAATGCACTGAAATTATATGGTTAAACACATTATGATTTTGGGGTTTGAACCCTTAGCTTTTGAGAAAAAACTACTGGCTATAGTAGGGGAAATCAAAGTCGACGTTATTGAACTTTTGACCAAAAGTGCTACCGTTGCTGAGTCTTCACAGAACCTACAGGTGCAGCGCATTCCGTTTCAGTTTCCATTGCAGAGCGATAAGAACTTGTTTGATTTGGAAGAATGGCTGAAGAAAGAGCGACCAAACTTTGAATCAATGGTACAGTACAAAAATTATTTGAATTTGTATACTAATCTGATTTGCTACATCACGTGTGTTCTTTTAGGTAAAATACTGCTCGTCCTTCGGTGGTAAAAACCTTGGAAAATTGTAACAACCATTTTGAAGAGGCTCCTGTCTTCAGATCTTGCTAAACAAATCAACTTTATTGGAGCAAACCATAAAATTGCTTTTAAACCCCTGGAATTGAATGCTGTTGTTTTAGGTATAATTAATTTGCGACAGATATTACATTAAGCTATGTAAGTTGTACATGTTATATTATAAATGTTCCCGTGTTGCAGAATCGACTAGAAAATAACGGACATAGTTCTGCTACAGAGGAAAGTGTTCAAATTCTATTCAAAACTGGTTCCGGAACGCAAGATTTAAGCGGAGGTCGAAGAACAGATACGAGGCTGCACAGAAGCGAAGAAATGACATCGTATAGAACCAAGAGAGAAAAGTTAACTTTGTAGATTCAGTTTTGCATGATATAAAACTTGAAGCTATTAGTGTAGAATCCAAAAATTACCCAGTTAGACCGATAGATTATAATTTTAACGAGTGTGATGTAAATTCTAATGATAACTCTGATTATGCAGATAAAATTAACAGTTGTGTTCTTAAAGAAAGCAGTGAAAAACCTTGTAAGTTTACCTAGAAGTTTAGCAGTTTGGAGTATAAAGCACACATTACACATTCGGCTCTTTCAAACTTACTTAGGGTTCTTCGATTGCAATTCCCGGAGTCTGATCTTCCAATGACTGCAAAAACGTTACTCAAAACACACCAGAAACATTAAAACCACAATTTTAGGAGGCGGAAAATACTACTATTTTGGAATATCAGGGTATATTAGGAAATGTATTGGTTTGGGTTTAAATTTGTTCCAATTTCCAATGTTTCAAAAATCGGGATTTCGAGACCTTATTACAGTTTCAATAAGTACTGATGGGGTACCGCTTTGTAAAAGTAGTAATATAAGTATGTGGCCGATTTTAGCTAAAGTTGACCAAATACGTGGTACTCCTCCGTACTTAGTAGGCATTTTTTGTGGCGAAAGTAAACCGGGATCAATTAGTGAGTTTCTAATTAATTTTGTCCATGAGATAGAAGAGTTAGAATCCAATGGAATAACAATAGATAGTAAAGTGTATAAAATTAGGCTGAGTTGTGTCATTGCGGATGCTCCCGCAAGGAGTTTTGTTAAATGTGTTAAAGGTCATACTGGTTATCATGGTTGTGAACGAGGTGAAGTTGAGGGAGAGTGGAACGGGAGAGTTGTGTATTCTAATTGTGTAGCAAAATTGAGGACTGACGAAGGATTCCGGCAGAAGATTGATCGTGATCACCATATTGGCGACTCTCCGCTATTGAATTTAGATTTTGGTCTTGTGTCGCAGTTCGTTTTGGATTATATGCATTTGGTATGCTTAGGGGTAGTACGAAAATTGATACTTTTATGGCTTTTCGGTCCCTTGTCAGTACGACTGTCGTCAAACAAAGTCAAAAACATTTCTAATATGCTTGTTGCAATTTCTAAAAATTTTCCACTTGAATTTAGCAGAAAACCCAGGTCCTTAAAAGACATTAACAGATTTAAGGCGACTGAGTTCCAAACATTTTTATTGTATTCCGGCCTATGCGTTTTAAATCAGATTTTAGAGAAAACTCTATATTCACATTTCCTTCTTCTCCATTGCGCTATTAAAATATTATTATCCGAAAAGGCTTCCGTGCCTAATTGGAATAGGCTAGCAAAAAGGCTTCTAGTTAAATTTGTAGACCAAATGTCAGAGCTATATGGCGAAACAACTCTAGTTTACAATGTACACAATTTACTTCATATCGCAGATGACGCTGTGAGGTTTGGGAATTTGGAAAATGTCAGTGCTTTTTCCATTTGAAAGTCATCTAAATCATATTAAAAAGCTTGTAAGAAGCTTCAACTAGAACAAGTTGTTAAAAGGGTCTCAGAAATGAATGCTCTAAATATTGATTCTGAGTCGCAATTAAATTCAGATTTACCAAGACGGACTTTTAGGTATGTATTTGCTAACGGGTGTAGGTTTTCTAATAAGCCAGGAGACAATAGTTTTATTACAAAAACTGGTAATATTATGCGTATAATAAAATTGCACACAATGATGGTGATGTAAGCTTGCTGTGCAAAGAATTTGTGCATAAAGAACAATTGAAGTCGTATCCTATAAGCAGTGAGCTACTTCACACTTATAAGTTGAAAGATAGATTAGGGAGATGTCAGTTTCTTTCAACAGATCAAATTTTTAGCAAATGTGTAGTTATTCCATGTAAACCTAATAGTAATGTGTTGTATTGTTTTCCATTATCGTTGCAATGTAAAATTGAATAATAAATTATTTTCAATTAAAACTAGCAGAAATGAATCAATGGTTCTAATTTTCATATTAACGATGCATTTAAAGAGAAAGGGACAGTATGGGGGTTTGACGAGGATTTTACACAGAAATCCCGCGAGGTATATGCACAGTTTTAACAACTGAATTGGTCTGGGTTTGATGCGTATTCAATGCGTTTTTTATGCATTTGATTTCCCACATAAATCCCTTTCGGGGCCATCTGCCATCTCCCTCACAAATCACCAGCCCTTACCTCCATTGGTCCACACATTTAAGTAACATGGTTCTTCCTGGGAAGCTGCATTTGGAGGAAGGGTCCTAGTCAATATTACTAATGAGCGTATACTCTGTGGTCACAATTTACACTTTCTGTGCAACTGATATAGTCAAATTTTTAAAAATTATGTTATTTCCGGGAGTCGTAGTTTATTACCTGATTAAATACTTGTTCAGTTCCAGACAAAGGATTTTCTGCAACGGGATACGGAACTATCCTAATGGCAGGCAGGGTTCCGATAGGAATTAAGACTTTCAGGATGATGATAAAAATATGGTCAAAATCCACCACTCAACAAAATACGAGTATGATCCTGATTACATTCGGGATTGGAATCCATCTGGCTCAAGCGAGTGAAAAAAGGTATTTTAAATGAAGCTTATGTTAAAATTATTTGTTTATCTGACAGGACGGTACATTGTTTGCAGTTTTGAAACCGGAAGGGTACAGGAATAATCGTGGACAAGAAAAAGCTTCTGGAAAAACTACTGAGGGCATGTATGAAATTAAATCCATCGAAAAGCGTAGACATATGATCTTGCATGAAATTCAAAATGAAAAAAGTCTTGAATTGACAAAATTCAACTTTTGTAAACATAATTGACTTCATGAAAGTGAAAGAATAAAGCATGTTCCTCAATTGTAAGGAGAGTTTGATATCGTCGTACGAAATTTTTCCCATTAGGTTGAATTGAACATTGCTACTATTTCCAAAGTTTTTTGAGTTATGCTCTGGCAATGCATAAATTCATTATTATCCATTAATGAGTTTTCCTTATCATATTTGCTTTATGAGTGGTGGGTTTATCAGGAATCATGCGATTACATTATCACTTTAACATTTAATATTTAAGGTCTTATTGATCTATTTTCAAACATTTGGAAAAATCAGTTATTAACATTTCAAGCCGTCGGATATGATCACCGGAACATGCATACAATACATGTCACCACGTACAATAAATATTACCCGTTCCCCCATTAATGTCCATTAGGTCTCGTTTTAACCCACAAAGAGAGGGACAGTGAGTCTAATGGCTAGGCCTCGCAACTTAGGTGCGTTTGCGTCAGGGGTTCAATACCGCTGGCGTCAATTCTCTAAGGCCTCTCTGGGCTGAGTAGAGGGGGAAAGAGGTGTTGACCGACCTCTAGCCGAAACTAGGTACGGAGGGTGATGACACTTACCCCAGAAATTGGAGCGGCAACAATGCCAATTACCTCTCGAAAAAACCGCGGCTCTCGGTCATAGTTAAGTGTAGTAGTAGTGATATGGACCTTGGTATTCTATCTCCATCCCACACTGTTTTAGAAGTACTAAATTGTGGCCGAAGTCCATTTTACCATGAATTTTCAATGAACGATATTGCCCGTTTTTATGAACTAATTATGTCGACGACATCGAGTCGTACTAAAGAAAAAATATTTGCAAATTTTTGAATCAGCTTGGAGAAATCAGCTCTAAAAACTATCAAAAACCCATGGTTGTGGATGAATTAGATAAATTACTAGCAGTTGCGCATTGTTCCAATTTTTAAAAAAAATACTACGATAATCTCCGACTTTTCTACCCCAGGATACCGTTGAAACCAAAAATTGATCTAATGCGGAATTCTTGTAATAAATTATTGAAGTTGGGAGGTTCTAAAATGACGGCGGGTAAACCCGTGAAGTAAAATGTTGGGGCTGAGTATTTATGAATAAAAAAAGGTCCATAGGGTTTCAATGACAACTAAATACAAATGAGTATGTCGTATTTCTGTATTTGTAACATTTTAATGGATATGTACTCAACCCCAACATTTTACTTTACGGGAATTACCCAACTTCAATAATTTATTACAAGAATTCCGCATTAGATCAATTTTTGGTTTCAATGGTATCCTGGGGAAGAAGTCGGAGATTATTGTAGCATTTTTTTAAAAATTGGAACAATGCGTAACTGCTAGTAATTTATCTAATTTATCCACAACCATGGGTTTTTGATAGTTTTTAGAGCTATTCACACCCAAGCTGATTCAATAAATTTGCAAATATTTTTTCTTAAGTACAATTCATGTCGTCGACATAATTAGTTCATAAAAACGAGCAATATCGTTCATTGAAAAATTCATGGTAAAATGGACTTTCGGCCACAATTTAGTAATTCTGAAACTGTGTGCATCCCTGGAACCTTGCGTAATGGCTAACTGGGCAATGAGCTCTAGAATACAAGTAGTGGTCTGCAGTAAAGAAGTAAACAAAAACGTTAAAACCCGTACCCGCCGGGTTTCAATATCATTACCTACGGGTTTTTACCATATCTGATTTGTAATGAAACAAGATGTATTAGGCTTAAAACATTTTTGACAAAATAGCTGTATCAATTAGCTTGTTTTTCTGCTCAAAACCAGAAATGTTTGCCATATATATATTTGGCTTTTCTGCAGGACAGCTCGAGCATACAAAATTTAGTCTGCATTTCCAGTTTTTCTCTGTTTTTGTCGCGTAAATTTGTTAAATAATGAAGGGATAAAAACTTGTCCCTAACTAACTAAAAGCGCGCGACGCGATCGAAAGGGTTTCTGACCAACAAGAATTTTCTTGTAAACATTTTCATAATGTAAAAAGCGCCGAGTATTGTACCAATGCTCATTTTCTTCCACAAACTTAAAAGGATATATTTGCTATTTTGTGTAGGGATTTGTTGCCTAATTTAAATAGTCATGGTATTTTGTAGTTATACATATAAAAGCTTTTTGGTCGAAAGTTTTTGTTGCTTATTATTTACGTATTAAATTTTCGTTTTGAAATAACAATTTCAAATATACCTTTGTCATGTTGGCAGGAATGTCTAGTTTGTCGGAAAGGTTGGGCTCGCATGTGGAAAATATGAATATATAATCATGGCCAGAATGGGCTTAGGAGCCAATTTTTTCGCTAAAATTTTTTGTAAGCTCTTAAATGAATTATGACATAAAACAGTGCCCAGTTCTGGCATGACTTGAACCTAAATATTTAACATATTTTATACTAACGAGGAAATCACTTAGCTGGTTAAGCTCCGATTTGGATGAAATTTTGAGTGCACACTACTTTAATGGTGATGGTTTAAGCGATGAACATATAGAAAGCTTGACTGGTGTGTTTTATGAAGCCAATTTTAGAAATCAGCGAATTTTCTCATTATATGCAGTCGACGTGCTTATTATTAAAACAAGGTGAAATATATTACGGTCAGCATATCGAGTACTACTAATTCATGAATCATGAACTGTGCATTTACTTCTACATATACTTACTTCCAAACACTAAATGTAATCCTAAATCCGCCTGCTTGTCAAGAATACATGCTAGTTAGCTGACTTCAGTATTTGAAAGTTTTTTCTCTCAGAATTTTATTACTATTGACAAATAGACTTCTCGGCTCAGAATTTTTGTCTAAAAACATTGGGGTAACAGACCTTAATAGTAAAAACATTTCATTTGTAATGACATCATATAATTAAAACTTGTGTTTAACTCAAAGGTCGTTTTTACTTAATAATTTACATGCAGATTGCATGCACATTAGTGTTACCTATTTTTACCTCAGCAGAGTTTCCTTGTCACCCATGCTTTCTCTATGTTAATTCTTATTCGAAAAATTCATAAACTAAAAATTTATAGCCAGTGTGACCCTATACTTCCCACGTGTTATTTCTATGATTTTAGCAACGCACATACAAAATTTCATTCAAATCGTAGCTCAACCAACTCCGTATTTTCCTCGTAAGTTCTAGGCATACAAAAAAGTTGGAAAGACAGAAGACAGCTTACATAAAATATTTGCAGCAGAATTATATAGAACATTCAAGCACCATTAGCTAATTACTTATTTTTCAAGAAGAATTGTAGACATCCAGGAGCCCAAAACTTACTGTTGTCCATACGATCCGAACTTCCTCAGTCAAGTTGACGAACTCCCGATGGACAGTTCAACCAAGTAAAATTTCACATAGAATATTAAGTGATGAGTTTGTATGTTCAAAAGAGCAAATTCTATAGAAATAATTGCAAACGGAAGCCTAAGACTTTTTAAAATGTCTTATTTGACAACGTTTTCAATTTTTTTGATTCCTTCAAACAATATTTTACTAATTTTGCTACTTTACACATACATCCTATCTGTTTTCGCAGTCCATCGTGTCGAGTATTTAGATCCAAACCCTGATAATTTCCATGAAATATCTCGCACCTATTCCCAATATCGAGGGGGGCCCACAACATGGAACACTTGGCAAGGGAGAGATATGCAAATAACCAACTTACTTGAAACTATCACCAAAATGCCAGAATGTCTACTCCACATAATAAATTTCAATGGTATCGATTTACCGTCATTCCCGAATCCAGTCGTGCTCTCACGGTACGACGTAATCCGAATGAAATACGGGACAATACTCAAAGGAACAGTGGGAAAAACGGAGTTTACCAGAACCTTTGCATTTGAGAAAACACCATTTTATAATTCTTCAGGTTTGGAATGGTGTCAACGCAAATCATTCTTCGAGATTTGGACTGTTAGATATTCCATTTGTGGACAACAGCGCCAACTCAAATCCTGGTTTTGCGAGAGCCACTGGTATCTTTTTCCACCGAGTAGAATTGAAATCCTTTATTCTTTGTGAAAGCCCAGTGGTCTGGAAACGAGCGGATGGTAATTCCTCCCAGCTATAAAAAGTTTTGGACCCACAAACATGAGCGGATAAAGCCGGAATTCAATGGCAGTTTTGTGAACTTCTTGTGATTATAAAATCCCGACCTGTCTATGATATCGTAATTACGCAGTTTCGATCTCAAGATTTCTCAACAATTCAGATTGGGCATGAGTCCCTTGCAAAAGCTCAAAATGGTCTACCTTATGAATATACCACATCGGCCAGAGAAGAACTCACCTTTGAAATGAGACAAGTTCACCAAGACAGCGTTTTTATCTCTTATGATGCAACCAACGTTTTCGAGCTTGGAAAAATCATACTTTTTTGTCGACATTGTGTTCGAAATCAGCAGTTTATGCCAGTAACTATAGAAACTGGTTTCTCAAAGGATACATTAGACACCAATTTCAATATCCTGAACTCAAACACTGATAACATTCATTATTACCTGATTTTTCTGGGGAAATTGTATCATATATGTTGGAAACATCAGCTGAAAGCATGAACCAAAGTCCCTATCATTTGCTTCTTGCAAAACACTCAACTCTGGGTTTGGAAAAACTTCGGTTCACATTTGAAATTCGGTTACTAATCCAAACTATTATAGGAAATGGCTCATTTAGCTTACTAGCAATTAAAAACTTTGTCGACAAAGAATACCATGATAATATCAGGAGTGATGGTCGTGCATTTTTCGACAATGGGGCTTTCCCCATGATTGGGCTGGCCAGGCAGGAACTCAAGATAATTTTGGGTACAACTTTCATGACTCAAAATTATATTTGTTAGTTGTGGAGAGGGTCCATCAGAAGGTCTCCCTTTTAAGGAACTCATTTCCATTTTCGACCCACCAACTTGGATTTGTGTGTCAATCTCAGCTGTGGTTATGACCATTGTATCCGGTGTTCTGTCAAATATTGTGCAAGCCAAAATCCTGGAATTGCTATGACCCAGATTTGGCTGATGATTCGAACTGGAAGCCTTTTCTCAGGGGTTTTAAACATCACCAGAGCTTTGTAGAACAGGGGATCCTATCGCACCTCGATTCATGAGGAACCGAAAGCTACAACTTGCTTTTGGCTTATTTTTGCTAATGACGTTGGTGCTTAGCAATGCATACAAAAACAAAAATATTACGAAGCTTACTCTCCCGAGAAAAGCTATACAGTTTGATACATTTGAATCGTTAGTTGAAAATTCATTCACGGTGTTTTCAAGGCGAATTTTTCATAAAGGTTGACAAATTTAAGACCTTATTATACACTAACTCTTTTGGTTAGCAAGATGGTGACCCTGAACACCCTTTTCGTTGTCGCACCAAGTGAACTTTATTATTATGCTATGGGAGAATACGCTTGCTAATTATGATTGAAAGAACTAATTTGTCGAGAGGGCAGAATTGTTTTAAATAAAACTCAAATTCATCCTTTGTCACGGCAATATCTCCTGAAAGAAAAAAGCATTCTCCAAGATCCCCATTGAATAAGTGTAATAATTCAGCCATATTTTTACCAGATACAGAAGCTTATCTCTGTTTCAATATTTAAGCAAAAAACCCAGTCGCAAAGGAAAATTGTTTATTAGCAAGAAACCAATGTTTAATATTAGGTATGGACTAAGCTTTTACGGATGGGTGAATCCCCTCGTTTTAAAGAGAATGAATGGATTATTTGCAGGAGGAGTTTTAAGTTGGTGGACTATTACGTGGTGAATTACTTGCCAAAATTGTCGGTATAAATTAGGGGTTGAAGAGGAGGTCAATGGAGGTGCAGTCAAGCTTGGATGGTAATATTCAGTGGTGTTTGTAACTGTGGCAGGAGGTCTGCTGGTTTCTTTGGAGTTTTTTAATTGAGGTACGCTACCTCATATCTAAGGGCTGAAAAATCTTGGAAGGTGGTGTTGCTTCCCGATGGCGTGAAAAGTTTGTTCAAACAAATGGGGAATGCAAAGATCCTTCACGGAGCCAGTGGTTCAAGTTGAATCTTCTCCGATTAATACATTTGAAAGATGTAGTTAAAAAATTAGCATGCTCACTACAAGGTTTCTAACAAATGTTAAATTGTAATTCTATTTAAAGAAGGTTTTAATCTTTTTAATAATACTGCTTGTGTATTCAAGAATTTAAGTAGATATTATAAAGCTATAATATGCAACTGCAGCTCAATCTATCTTCCTTTGCTAAATTAAATGTAAATTAGATTTTAGCTGCTATTAAACAACAATAATTTACAACAATACATGCACAAAGTCTACAGGATGCATTTAATCGCGAATTGACTTTTTATACTGCCGTAAAGCATTGGTTCAGTATATGAATCATGAACCGCAAAATTCTTTGCAATAAAAGTGAAAAAGTTGTTTATCAACCAGCGTGCATTAATCATTTAAAAACGCAACAATTTCTCCTTTAATCATCTATCTCCTACATGAAATTTGGATTTCGTCGTGAAAAAAGATTGATTTTCTGGAAATTTCAATATTACTTAAAAGACGATTTGGAATGGAAAGATATGGTGGGATATTTCCATAATTTATTCCGACTTGCTGCCTAAGCTTCATATGGAGGAAGGTCCTAGTCAATATTTAATGAGCGTCTACTCTGTGGTCACAATTTACATTTTCTATGCAACTGATACAGTCAAATGTTAAAAATTATGTTAATTTCCGGGAATAGTAGTTATTTACCTGATTAAATACTTGTTAAGTTCCAGACAAAGGATTTTCTGCAACGGGATACGGAACTATCCTAATGGCGGGCAGGGTTTCGAGAGTAATTAAGACTTTCAGGATGATGATAAAAATATATGGTCAAATCCCCACTAAATAAAATATCTTTATGATGTATGTATGTATGTATGTATGTATTTACGGGTCCCCGTGATCATATGTGCATGCTCACACCGATCATACGTGCTTGCTCATAGCAACCTGAACCTGCTCGCATCGATACTGTCATATGAGCTTACTCACACGATACACGAGGGTCGACTTAATCCACTTATATTAGGATTTTTGCGATCTAACCCATGTACTCCTGTAGTGTTTCCGCTTCACTATAGGAAGATGTACCTGTACTGGTAAA
>LJIJ01004529.1:0-14504 GCA_001718145.1 Orchesella cincta
AAAGAGAGAGATCGTATATATGACACAGACAATGTCATCCAACATTGATGGATAATAGAAGAGTACCCCAACATTATTGTGATGTATGTATTTCCTCCATTAGTACATTTTAAGGAAGTGTTTTTTCCCCCCAGTTTAGTATTCATTTGACAGCACATTATATTCTTTTTGTACATTCAATATTTACTGGCATCTCATGTCAACCTTCACATGTGAACCCAATGCAATAAAAATGCATCCACGTTTATTTTTCTGGAACTTGAAAGTGACGTCACGTTCGGTGCAATGAAAACCAAAAAACATGATATATTCCCTACGATGAATAAAGTCCAGGTAAGATTGCTTTCGGATTTGCCCTTTACGGGATTCATTTGAATGCTATATCCAATGATCTCTATACACAAAACACTTGTCCGCATGCTTTGCTGTTGTGACTTTTACCTATATTTAGATGAGAATTCCGCTTGCCATCATTCAATTGATACAAGCCGTGTATCTTTTGTCAAAATGGAGTGTAGGAGCAGACCAAAGCAACTCCGGTACCATTTCCTCTCATGGCAATCTTTCATTCCAAAAATCATATTTAATACAAAAAATGGTGTTTTGTTTTCAGTAAAACTTGTTTTACTTGTGTAAGTTAGTAGTTGGTCATTTACTAGAAATTTAAAATTTCAGCATGATATTAGTTACGTGCAGACGAACATTTATGCGAGTTATGCGCACCAAAGTTTCGAGGTCTGAGTTAAGAGCTTATTATTGATACTTGCAAGTTTGAAAATAGTGTAAATTTTGAAGTGACGATGGATAAGTTATCAATAATTCGTGTGATTCGTTTCACAATAATATTATACTAATTAGTAATCAATAATACTTATTTAAAATGCTGAAAAAACCCAAAATATCTTCAACATCATCCTCTTTTAATTGTGATGGCTGAAGCAAACTGAAGGAAACTTTTAACAATCTTAACAAAATGGTCATGGTCCGGTTGGACAACATCCACTGGGAACGTGGTTGTTCAAGTTCCAAAACCGTGAGAAATAGTTCTGCAGGAAATTGATCAAAAATTTACAAACATTGTTGATTTCGTTGACTTTCAATTTCAATGAATACGTTGCGAAGAATGATTATGGTAACAAGTTTAATACATAATGGCAAGACGTACATGTAGAAAAGTTATACTTATACGTTGTGCGCTGAAAGATTTCTTGTCATATATTGTACATCAAATAACACTGTCCATAAAAATGGGATCCATTTTGTGAGAAGCGTTTTCTTTTCTTTCTTTTCTTGAGAGATGATGAAGTACCTGTCGTCGAAATAAAAGAATCCACATGACTCATGCAAGCTAACTCAATGTCCAGGGTAAGAGTGCCAAGTCAAAGCACACGTCGGAGCACATGGAAGAAAAAGAGTAAGTAATTTTAATCATAGCCCACATTTGTTTTTAAAATTGGTAAAAGCCATTGTATTTTACGGAAATGAAAAGACACTTTCCTTTGAACACAAAAATACATGTGCAAATGTCACATAAAAGGACACGAACATGTAGTTACTCACATTATTTCTACCATAACTATAGCAAAAGAATGCTAGTATTTTTGCAAAAACTTTTCATTGCATCTTCTGGCAACATTCATGGAAGCTGACACATCCTAACAATTAAGTTATACCCAAAGGTTCCCCCAACAACAATTGCCTTATTATTTCTCTGCAGATGAAACCTCAAACGCAACCACTTTTCCTGGGGAAATGTTTTCATGTTAACAGCCGTTTACTGAACGCAATTACATACTAACGAAGGTTGCGTCACCATTATTTTCATAAATTGATATAGAATCTTTTAAAAGTTCGACATTGTCATAATCTATGAAGTGAAATAGGTTTACAAACTGGTTGAAGGTGAGCTCACAAAGCTCCATTATTTTCATTTATAATCTGTGTTTTATATAAATGATTTAATCGTAGCCTGAAGTTCTGACGAAGGAGAAGGATGACAGAGAGTAGGACAGGAAAATAAAATGAAAATGGCAAAGCAATTGGTTGTGGTTCAGTAAGGAACAGTCCCCTTTGTTTTAATTAAACTATCTACGAAACTATGTTATATTATTACAATTTTATGATTAACTCAACTACAATGTACACTAAATTGTCTACTTAAATGATTACATTATCGGTTGCATTAAAAACTTGTTACCCATTAATAAACTCATCACGTGTCTTCTGTCTAAGCTTTCAGACCTTATATCGCGTCGTAAAACATGGAACATTTTAGAAACCAACAAATATTATTTTTTGGAGAAATTAAAAAGTAGTAAGAGCATTTACGAATTATAAAATTAATTACATTTACAGGTAATTAAACTTAAATGTGTTTTCGAATTCATTTGTGAATAGTTGTTGATTCTATTTTAAGAAAAAAAGATTTAATGCAAAATAAATTTATGTAACAAATTGTATGAACAGTAAGACATCTAGCATGTTACACGTAATTTCACAAATTTTTAATTTTATCAGCATTCACGGATGTGTTTAATCGTTTATTTAAAATCAAACAGAATGTTTTGTATAATAAAATTTGAATGGGAATTAAAGTGGATAAGTAATTTATTAGGTAAGCTTTCGGAATAATACTTATTTCTTCATCAGACCAGTAATAATGTTTGTATTTTAATATGAGAATGGGCAGATTTTCGTCATGTGGGTGGGGTGGATGTCTGTCTGTCTGTCGTGCGATAACTCAAACAAAACTAATCCAATCAACTTCAAAGTTGGCATACTGATTGTTTAGGTCAAGGGGACGAACCCTATTGATTTTCAGTTAAATCCGCACACTTAATCATAGTTAACTAATCATAATTAAGTTTCATCATAGGAATAATATACATTGATCAAAATGCTCATAATACCCATTCAGACCGGCGCTAACTACAAATGCCATTGTCGTGTAGAATTTGGGATAGTGAAGGAGGATATGTGACAATTAAGGAGGATAAGTGACAATTAAGGAGGATAAGTGACAATTAAGGAGGATAAGTGACAATTAAGGAGGATAAGTGACAATTAAGGAGGATAAGTGACAATTAAGGAGGATAAGTGACAATTAAGGATGATAACTGACAATTAAGGAGGATAAGTGACAATTAAGGAAGATAAGTGCCAATTAAGGAAGATAAGATTAAGGAAGATCTAATTAAAGGAGGATCAGTGATAATTCAGGAGGATAGATGATGTAGGATGCGGGATATTGTTTGATTTTACCCTACTGGCTACCAGCCTTTATTTATTCATGAAAAATACTTGAAACACACATTTTATGCGTAAACAACATACATATAATTTAAAAATCGCTGCGTCTTGTTGTAGTTTAAACTGTTTACATAATTTTCTATACACACTTGTTTACGTTTTGTGTATGTAACGACTGAAACTTATTTGTCAAGAAAGGCAGTTTCATATTGCCCCATTTTAAAGATACCTAATAACCATTTAACTTTAACAGCATAAAACTAAAACTCCAAAGTTGTCCATCGTGAGCAGTTTTTGTATGAAAAGAATAGTCACTTCTCCTTTGTTCCTTTAAAATCATCACTGATGGGAGATGTACCTCGTTTTATTTTGTGTCAGCTTACTATCTTACATTGAAACCCTTTTATCTGAAAGGGCGCCTATCCCCCAGCCGCCGGCAGGGCCCTAGGTTCCTGCACGTAGACATGTGCGTGCACATGCATTCGTTCACACAAAAATAGCCTGATATACATTCCCTTTATGTTTTCATTTAGCTACTGAAACTTGACGTGTATTGTTGGTCCTGTTTTAGCTCCCTTGTTTGATTGAGTTGCAAGCTCTGACAATTAGTGGATTCCGTTCGGAAAATTATTTATATTCGTTCACTGTCAACAATTTGGAAATTAGCAATGCTTGGCAGAATAAGGACTGTATTTACTTCATCCACATCGTCATGCATTTCCGATAATGAGACACATCCGGAAATTTGGTTAAATGGAAGTACGTCACGGAAAAAAGCGAGGAAGTGTACATCTGGTGAGTTTTCAAACATTTTTACTCCCAGGGGAACTCAACCGTCTTTACTCACTTGTAATCATTACGTTTGAAACCGTTTAATATAAAAAATTATTAATGATTTTCAGAGCAAGATGGAAGGAATCCTGTTGCATCAACGTCAAAGCAACTTCTACCTGAACGTGTAGCCACTGTTCAGCAGGAGGTGGAGTACACCAATGTGAATCGTGGTTGTTCAAGTTCCAAAATTGTATACAATGATTCAACTGGTAACTGTTCAAGTTTTACATCCTCCACCAAACAATGTAGTTTTTACACCTACTCAATTATTACGATTGACACATTCTGTAATTAAATTTCTTCATCAGTTTCAGAGACAAGAGAAAGAAATAGAGGGATATCAACGTCAACCCACCAACATCATGAAATTGAAATCATTTTGTTAGATGAGATTGAGGAGAGTGATGTGGATGTGGAGAACACTGAGGTAGCACAATCCCCACCACAAAGGATGGATGTCACCTCTCCAACTTCTGCGGCTGTTGAAACATCAACCCCAGCGTGAAGATCAAAGAGAAAAACGATTCGTCGAAACGGGTGACCTCCGAGTTCATGACCATACTTATAGTTCAGCTGGTAATTCATCAAGAATTAACAAACCTTATTAGTTCTTTACACTACCCAAACAATTATATTGAACAGTTTCAAATTAAACTCTATTAACAAATTATAGAGCGACCGGAAATGAGCCATGTGGCATCTGCTTCAACAGAAGTTCAAATTAAATTTGAAGCCACTGCAAACGACGAGATTGAGGACAATGAGGAGGTGGTGGTTTCGAACTCAAACTCAATGGATAGTAATAGCTCAAGTTCCCCACTTGTTCAGCAATCGCTACCTTCAGTGAGAAGATCAAAGCGAGTTTCAACATGGTATATATATCTTACTATCGGAAAACTCTTTAATACGTTTTTAATAAAGATAAATGGTTTAACTTTGACAAAGGTTTCCAAGAAATAGAGAAATACTTCGAAGGATGTTTGGTTATCATCCTTCAGGACGGTTTACACGTTAGTTCAGGAATGATACGCAAGCCAGATGAAGATTCTTTTAATCATACCCATGTAGGCTCAGGTCATGATGATTACATATATGAAGAAAATGGTGTGTTCTACTTTTACGTTCAAATCTTTGAAGAACCAACAACCTATAAATGGTTTACAATTAGGTGAGAAGATGACATTATAATTACTGCAATAGTATTCATGTAACAGTTTCAACTTACAACTGCTTTTACCCATTGTAACTTGCAGCAATCTAGAACTTTTCAATCCAGCTCTGGAGCGAGGGGTTTGGTGGGGCCCAGATTTTAAAATAGGAGTGAAGATGGCAATTGCTGCATCAAAGTACTCTGTGGAGGAGCGCTTAAGGAAGTTTACTTTGCGTGGGGGGACGTCGATTAGAAATCTTTTGACGGAAATCAAAAATGAAAACTCACAGCCCACAACAAATGCCACAAGACCAGAGCCCCCAACATTGCCAAATGAATCCACTGCCCAAGAAGCTCATGGAAATGGAAGTAAATATCCGGACTCAGTCGAGATAATGAAGAAACGTATAACAGAGTATCAGCAGAAGCTGCGAGAGGAGTGCTATCAGGAGAGGGATGAAGAAATCAAACGTTTGACAGCGGACAATACCAAACTCGCAGAGGAGAGTAAAAAGTTAAATGAAATCGTGAAGAAACAGGCAAATGTGATTGCAGAGCTTCAGAAAAAACGGGAGAACGAAAATCAAGAAAAGCTGAAATACAAAAAGGAGCTGGAGAAAGTGAAGGCGGTATTTGAAGAAATGTTTGGTGCATCTGGGACTCAAGCAAAATGATTGACACGGGTGAGTAAAATGAGGAAGGAAACTTTTTCTAACCTCTGAAATGAACTTGAAACGTAAATCTCACTTAATTTCGCAACTTAATTAGCTGACGATTGGACCTTTATTTACATTATATTTAAAAAAATCATTAGCTTTGCAGTTTTGGTCGTTAAATTATGTGTGTAAGCTTGAGTATTGGTTTTTGTTATATTAACTTATTTTATCGTTATATTTTCTTAGCTTTGTATTTACGGTCAGACTTTACAATTTATTTAATTACGTGTGGACGACTACAACTGTTATTAGTTTTTCAATTCATTTCAGTGTATTATTGGACTATTATGCAACAAGTTGGCTGTATAATTTATCTACGAATCGGATTTGCATTTTTTGGATTATCGAATACAAACAATAACTATCTATAAATTTATTTATACGGTTGTTTTGATTTTTGAAAATTGTTTTTAATGCTATTTAAATCAAAAGAAATTAAACAATTTTTAAATACCGAGTTTATTTTTTATTTCAATCACCTGAGTGATCATGTAACTATTGATAACAGTTATTATAGTAGTTATGTTAGCATTTTTATAAGTGTACCTGTAACGAAGATAGAGACTGGAGTTTTCTGAATCCAGTTTGATGTCCCGACAACTGGCTCTAGATTTGGAATGACAATTGACGGCATCTCTGATCGCACATGTACTTTAATCGCAATCGTAATGCACATTTTGTCAACTAAGTAATGTTATGCACAATGAAATCTCATTCAGTAATCACTACTCTTCGGTAAAACGTATTGGTATCTGAGTGTTATAATAAACCAGAAGCGACCCAACCATCCACAAACAATCTTACAATATGTGTACCAAGTGTAAGACATTACCTTTATAGTGATGCACACTTTTTTTTAAACAAAAAATGCAGAGAGCAAAATCAAAAATAAATTTTAAGCCGGACGGAATATGGCAACATTTTCCAAGACATTGAATGAAAAGTAAGTACCTTCAGCTGTATGCCGAACCTACTTTTTTGGTACAATCCAGACTTTTATGCAAAGCAGGGGGATGATATTAGAGGCTAACCATTCAAACTCAACTTATTAATACAAGTCTACTGATAATGCGATATAATCTGGGGTTCTAAGAAAAATCCTTTTTAGCGTTGGTGGTTTAGTTCATGTTTTAAAAAGCATTTACATTATTTCTTTTTTGACGATAAGGCCCATTGTAATCGCAACAAGGGAAGCTAAAAAGGTACCTGGAACACAGTTCCTTGAGATGAACCACAGCTCACATAAGCAACATGATTTTGCTTTTAAGGCTGCTCAACAAAAAAAACATTGAGGACGATAATATACCACACTGGTATTTTTTAAAGGATTGGACGATAATGTAATGAGCTTTTTTAACAAGCAAAACCTAATGAAATGAGATATGCATCATTGTGTACCAGAAACATGCATGCAAAGGCATATCATCACACGGTTTAGTGTATCGTGCCTTCATTTTATTTTACAACATAAGGGGAAACTATGATTCGGGGGTGAATGTGTAGATAGAAAACCGTTTAAGGATCAAACATACACAAGATCACGGTAAATTTTTTGTGACTGTTGCTCAAGTTGTAGTTTTTGCTTAGAGTATTTACAATATGTTTGCGAGCTTCCGTTTCCTAAAAAGGTTTCGTTTTGTTGAACCAACCAAAGTAATACTGTGATAAAATTTGGGAATTCAGTTCAAGGTTCTTGCTACAAGCAGTGCGATCCACAAAACTTTCTCTGTGGTGATTTTCTTCGTGTTCTGGGTAGCCTTTGGTTTTGACTGTAATTTAAGTCTATCAATATATGTAGGAGTACAAACTTGCTAACTGCAAACTTGCAAACTGTTGAAGTGTAATTAGATGCACGCAGTTTTCTTGCTCATTTCTTCACGTGCAGTTACAAAGTTTATTTTAAAACCAGTTAAAAAGTAATTACCAAGGTGATTGTTTCCATAAGACGAAATGTCCAAAAGAAGGACTGAATCCACCTCATCATCATCCACCCAAAGTGAGGAATATGACACGGATTGTAGCAGTAGCGCACAATCCTCTATCGATGATCCAAGCTTCACTTTAGGCTCTTGTGGACAAACAAAGAGGAAGAAGTCACAGAAACAGAGATCGTGTACTGGGCGTCTTATGGGAGATTTAGCATGTAGCTCCCCGTCTCCTAAAGCCCCATGGCGATGATGATGATGATGATTTTGTAGCTCCAATGAAAAAATAACAACAAAGACAAACAAATACATTGGAATTCAATACCCAAATCCATCTTGTTGTTGTTTTTTCATTGAGCTACAAAATCATCATCATCATCATCGTCGCGGGGCTTTAGGAGACGGGGAGCTACATGCTAAATCTCCCATAAGACGCCCAGTACACGATCTCTGCACAGAAAGCCCCTTTGGCAAAAGGGAGAAAGTCTTCAGTTGGTAATAAGCCAACTATTTCAATCCTCCTTTGAATATTGTAGTTCTCTACTCTTACGCAAAAATTTTAACACATATAATCATTTATGAACAGATTTAAAGCAAAAGGAACAGACTCCTGTTGCCTCAATGTCTGCCCAACTCCAAAGTGAACTTGGAAATACTGTAAAAAGGGAGATTGAGGAAATGGAGGTGGAACACAATGGACTGACAAATTCTGCACAGCAAAGGATGGGTGTCGATTGTTCAAGTTCTGCAGTTGGTGAAAAAGGGCAAGTGAGAACGTTAAAACGTCAACGAGTTTCGGCAAATGTTATAGGCTCCAAAGATCCAAAGCAGCAGTCACAGCAACCACCGTCGAAGCAGCCGTCAAAAAAGGTAATATTAACATGAAGCTCTTTAAACCTCAAATCCACCATTTAAAATATTTATTTTGTGTCCCCAGGTTGGCGTTTCCAAGCCACATAAAAAGTACTTTGAAGGATGTCTAGTTATGGCTTGGGGTACCCCTTACCGAAATGGTAATCCATATTGGCCGGGAATTATCCGAAGAGCGGGTTCACATCATCGAAAACACCACAACTATTATGGGAACAGTAACGGAAGAATCTGGTTTTGTATTCAGTTCTTTACCAACCCAACGATCGTGGGGTGGCGGCTACCTGTGTAAATTAGTATACTATTTCATGAATCCATTTATTTCCTTCATGTGACTAACGGCTTAATCTCATCTAACTTCTAGGAACATAAGACTTTTCAATGCTGCAAAGCCGAACCGGTGCAATTTTCGCATCCCCGATGTCGCTGCACTTTTTGAGGAAGGGATCAGAATTGCAAAGGCAGCATCAAAGTTGACTGTAGAGGATCGTTTGGCGAAGTTCACTTTGCCTGATGAAGCATCGACCGCCAGCCTTTTGAAGAGAATGGAAGAATGGAAAGCTCCGGCTGCACCTTCCGTAGATGGTTCCGTTGCTCAGATGGAAAATAATCCTACTACTCCAACTCAAGGAAATGGACGAATATTCGCTGATTCCGTTATTCAGGAGGAAGGTGAATCAACACAGCCAACTAATACGAACGATGAAAGTTGTTCTGAGCCAGTTGCTCAGAATGAGATTCCACCAGCTCCTCTGGCAAATGGAATTGGAGAAAGCTGCCCTGATTCAGTTGACATAATGAAGAAACGGATATCCGAGTATCAGAAGAAGCTGCGGGATGAGTGTAATCGGGAGAAGGATGAAGAAATCAAACGTTTGACAACAGACAAGGAAATGCTCGCGGCAACTGTGAAAGAACAAGCGAACATGATTGAAGAGCTTCAGAAACAAAGAGAGAAAGAAAATCAAGAAAAGCTGAGGTACAGAGAGGAACTGGAAAAAATGAAGGCGGTATTTGAAGAAATGTTTGGTGGATGTGGGGCAAAATGACTGGAACTGGAGAGTGAAACGAGTAAGGTAATTCACCAAACACCAAGTATTTCTACTGAAATAGACTATAAACGTAATTATTGAATTTTCTAATTTCAGCTTGCAGCCAAATTAAGCTCATTCTGACAACTTAATGGGATCAAGGGTTGGCCAAATTTTGTACCCCTTAAATGATACTATTTGTATTAGAGTGTTGCAAATCATATTTAAAAGAGTTCAGTTAGTTCTGTAGTTTTGAGCTTTGGTCGTGTGGCAGCTCATTAAATTATGTGTGTAGACGGTAAAGATTAGTTTACTTTAACTTTGCTACTTTTGCCGTAATAATTTCGTAGTTTTGTATTTACACCTAGATTTAGGCTGACCAGATTTCAAAACCTCCAATGGGGGACATAATTACTATATGTAAATTTATACATAATATGCACATTTGTAAGTGTTTAGATACTCAAATATTTTAAAATATAATACTTTAGGGCACCTTGGGCGTATAAATTGTAGAATAGGTTGATTTATTATACCATTTAATTAATAGCAAGGCATAATACAAAAATGACATGAGTTGTTTTTACATATACTTTTCAGAGGAATGTATTTTCTTCAAAATTTCTGGTTGTTTTCTCAAGTCAGCGTAAAATTCCTTACATGAGCAATTGGCGTTGATCTTCAAGTTCATTAATCCTTTTAAAGTTTCAAGAGAAAGTTGAGATTTTTCTGATGACCATATATTGTTCAGAATTGAAAATGAACGCTGCTCAACCGATGCGTTTGTTCCAGGAAGACAAAGCGAGAACTCAACAATGGACTCCAGCACTGGGGTTTGAATTGTTTCAGTTTCAAAAAGTGACTGAGAATGGCTTGCCACCTTTCATTCGATTTTTGGGATGGTCTGTAACTCCTGCAGCTTTTCGTTTGTTAGATACGCCTTCAAACAGGAGTATTCATTAAAAAGCGCACTTTCGTCAATATGGAGCCCATAGGATTTTCCGTCAGTGACAACTTTTTCCAAATCTCCCCATTTAACTTGTTTCCGCAGCTGGATCCAATCGAGAAACTGCACTGCTTCAAAATCTGCTGTCCAGTTATTTAAATACTCAATTGCAGTTTCAAAGAAAAATCCGTGTATTTTCCCTAAACTGTTTTTCTTCTGACCATTTCACAGCCCCTCCGATAGAGATTGTCTTTGCATATACTTGCTGGTTATCCTGTACAATAAACTTGCTCACCGATCGCGGAGCTCGAAGCTTTCCTTAAATTAAATGATTTTAGATGTTCAATCTCCGCATGTCACATGCGTCTCTTTTTCATAATTTTACTTTCGCTTGAACATTTTTTGGCTTGGCCTGCAGAGACAGATTGAATTAAGGCAAAGTTCGTCTCTTTTGGATCGTATTTCTCCGAGTTAACTAGAATCGTAGGTCCAATAATTTTGGTTCTGAAAATTCCCACTCTTTTCCTTTGGTTAATATACTGTATGTGGTAATTCGGTAGAAGCCTTTGTGCATTCCGTCCAGTGTTACACCACTGACACACATCCATCAATCCGCAACAAAACCGCCGTCCAGCGTAACATTACTTTGACGTTGTCTCACCTCTTTCGAATCTCTCTTGAGCCCTGCCCAATATATAAGAGGACAAAATCTCTGAGCCGCAATATTGTTGCGTTACACTTGCGTTCATTGCAGCCACTAAATTTTTTCCTCTTCGCTGACTGATCCTATCGGAGCTCTGACCCTCGAGCATCATGTAGCTAACACCCGCTCCCCAAGTTTGTCTCGATGCACGCCGCTGCTATTCATTCCCGGGGGGCTTTGCCTGGCCGGCCTTGGGCGCGCCGCTCAGGCTGCAGTTTTACGGCGCGCGGGCCTGTCGGCTCGGTGACTCGTAAATTTCCCTTCATAATGATTTTTGAAGTACAATCAATGTGACCCGGAAAACCTGTGATTCGCTGCCGAGATACGGACAGTGAAACGCAATAAGACCCTTCACGGAGCCCCTGCTAGATCCAGATCTTGACTTTCGGGGGTGGCTTCTTGTAGAGAAAAGACATGCAGCTCACTTGGTCTTTTCGTCGAGGCCTCGCATGTTATCATCCGCCTTGCTTGTGCAGTGCGCCGGATTTCACGATGACGGAGTGTTGCGTACTGTCACCGATTCGAAATGGAGAAAAGTGCCACGCCCACATTCGTTACAACAAGAGATCACGCGGAAGCATGCGTCTTCCCTTGCAACTTCTTTCGGAGAACGGATGATCCGCTTTTCATTCCTCCGTCAAATAGTGGACATTTTGCATTTCGAGACTTAGCTCGCCGATGTACCACCTTCGTTCGGCTCTGACAACTACCTAAACCAACTGGAAAATAACATACCAGGAAGGGCTCACTATCGCTACAAAATGTAATGACTCTCAGAATGAAGTAGGATATGGCTATTTGTTGTCCGTAGCACCCCGATGTGCTAAACTGTCACAGGGTGAATCCCCTGGCGCGAAAAACTCACTGTAGTTTGACGACTAATAGTCTGATCGGCTATGCAGCGGGACAAATAGGACTCACACGGCTTTAGACCAGGCCTGGACGTGGAGCCTTTACTTACTCGGCCCAATTGATAGGCACCTCAGCTAACGCTTTTCATTAACGGAAATCCCGAATTGAATTGTCCGCTGATCAGTGCTGTAGATGAATCGCCGTCAAACTCTGCCAGGCTAGTGGTATTACTGCAATAACGGTTTTTAAGCATCATATTTCGGATTTAGAATATTTATTTCATCTGAACACCGATTAACTTTTTAAATTTAAATACAAACACCATTCCTTACCAAGCAATTTGGTCCGATCCAAGCTTCTAGCGGTCTTTCGTTTTCTATAGTCGGTGATTTTAACCAAGGGTAATGGAGCTGATCGACAAATGATACGGAGGAAACGCTTTCCCTCAAAAATCACAACACGAATATTGATTTTGATAGAACAGACCGTTATAATTGCTCGCTTTACACTACAAACTTAAAGATACAATCATTTGACGACTCAGCAATTAGGTCAGTGAGTATGCTCGACGTTTGTTTGTTTACATACTTGATGCCCATGAGTAAGTCAATACCTGCTCACCATCATATAGATATCCTATGCTAACGTTTTCATCTCTCGACTGTTTGCTTTTCACCGCGTACACTCCATGCATGGATAAAGATGCGCTTTCTAGGCAAATCAAACACGCCTAAGGCAGCAGATAAAAAGTTGCCAAATACAGGGTATGTCTTCCACAACATGCGTACGACCGATTCGACATGGGACAGGCATGGGACAAATCTCCCGGGATTGTGGAGGAGAGTGTGTCAACATGGGACTGTTCACAGTGCGGGCGACCCGTCCTGTCAGCCTAAGCCTAGAGTTTCACAATTACAATTAGCTGATGGAGTTCACAAAAGGACTTGATCCTATTGACTGAACCTAGTTGCGTTTCAGTTTATTTCAATATATGTACAGGTACCAGTATATATAATATTCCTGACTGTAATATGATAGCCACCTGCATTTTAGTATTATCTGCTACAAAGCACATCGACCTGATATTGTGCGCTGTACATTTCTTCAGTTATGCGTTCCTGCGAAGTGCCATCCTCGTCCCTCCGTTGAATTTGCATTTTTAAGTGCTGTGAACAATGCAAAATCGAAAAATTATTATCGGAGATCTAATTTGGGGAAAGCTGAAACGTTTTAATTTAAAGCGAACAGTGGCATGGAATCTCTGTTAAAAGCCTCTCGGATTTACTCTTCCCTCGTAGCGATGATACACCACGATGCGGTATGTCTGTAAAACATATCGATTATTAGCTTCCAGAACGCTACGTTGATCATTCGTTACACAACTGCTATCACGTCCCTTATGAGCAGTTTTGATTTGGCAATAGAATTTCTCTTAACAAGCAAAAAAAGAAATTTCCATCCGCGATCACGCGAATAATTCGTCCTTACTTGTTACTTTGTTGATACATGAAAGAGTGCATTAGCAACTTTACCCTGGATTATAGTTCTTACCACATCCCACCACGAAAAAAGCGTCTTTGATCAACCCGGTTCCTTTACAGCCCTTCTTTGTCACCAGTCCTAACACTCAGTAACAACAGTTAATTGTCTCGCTTCGCACAATTCTTCATGGCCAACCAGACAACCGTCGAACCCACTGCACAAGTCTCGACATGGTTCTATCAAGTCAAAAGAAGACCCCCAAAGTGGATCTATCTTCAGTCAGCTCACAATATCTTAGTTAACAAGACGAAGGAATCTTCAAGGTAAAACAAGTGTCTCAATTCGACTTCATATTCCCCTCGTTGTTATCATACCATTCCAGCATTTACCTCTATAACCGCTACTTACACGCAACCCTTCCCACGACGAATTACGACGCGAAATGCGTCATGACATTCAGATACAATAAAAAAGCAAAATCGACTAACATTCCTTGTGTTGTGTGTTGTGTTTTTCCGACCACACAAACCTCCAAAATTTATATCCACTATAATGATTCTTCATCCTTAACTCCACTACCAATGACTTCATACACGATTTTGAATATTGAGACACAAAGACCAGACGGTGTTTCCATACACATGAGACTTATCATAAACCAAACAGTGTCATATTTGGATCAAGATTGACATTGACGGAGACAATATGGATGCTATAAGTAGACCTGTTCATCACAGTATAAATAC
>LJIJ01004531.1:0-14500 GCA_001718145.1 Orchesella cincta
TGAAATCACCGAGAATTGCCACACTTCACATAATTTCTCAAACCGTCATTTTCATCTCGATCCGAAGAAAGTACACACTACTTTATCAATTAGAAAAGCTACGATCAACTCAAAACATCATGAACAACATGAACTATTCTACACACTACGCTAATTTAACTGGACGTGGGTACTCCATGAATCTATCATAATACTGCTAAATGACAAAGTTCATTCACACACTCCATTTGACGTCATGCGCCTCCAACAAAAATTCACAGTGAACTGCTTCTTCACCATTGTTTTGTCTGCTTTTGAAGAAATTGTGTGTCCTTCGTGTTTCGATTATCATCCTGAGATACATGTGCATTACTTCACTTATTTGACGGCATTTAGGGAAGCGCAAAAGTTTTTTCGAGCTCAAAATCCAGTTGAAGTTCTGACAAATTTCCGAGGGATCCCCAAACAAACTATTTAGTTCATATATCAACCAGTTCTACAAGATTGACACCAGAAGCCCGTGCAAAATATCATGAATGGGCTCGGTACACCAACATTTACACGGCAGCGATTGAATGCAAAGAAGCAGAGAATGGGCTGGATTTGATTTGAAGTTTTGCAAAAGCTTCTATTTTTGCATGTATTGCGAACCTGTCCCCAAAAATATTCCCATAAACATTTCCACCTTAACGAATATTTCAGCTTTTCAGGAACATTCCCTAAAACTTGGCGTAACGAAAAAATGGTCTGTGACAAAGCAAGACACTATAGTGAAACCTAACTTTCTCGACGACTACATTCTCAAAAACCCATTTCGCCTCCCGAGGAATAACACGCTAACTTTTCAATTTGCAATTTTAAACATGCTCCGCTCAGAGTCCAATACATCTATTTTTTACTACAGTGAATTTATTGACCATCGCGATGCCTATACGTTTGATATGTGACCACGGATATACCCTGAAAAACGACTTAAATCCGACAACGTCCATGGTAGTTATGAGGAACCCTCGTATGGTTCTGGATTTTATCAAATACAGTACTGGCAAACTGTTGCCATTGCCCGAGATTCGTATACCTTTCTTACGTGCTTTAATGAAGACACCTTGGTATTTGGCTTTTATTTCCAGCCTTTCCAACCGAATCTGTGGATAGCGCTAGGGAACTACTTGACAATTTTAGGGATTTTGACCCACGTTTACCTAATTGCGAAGAGGGTGAACAGGTCTGACTTCAACTCTTACTTTTTGATGTACTCCTCAATGCTCGAGCATTCATACCACGTGCCAAGCTATTTGTTCACGTTTGAATCAATTCGAATCGTGATAGGATTGTGGCTTCTCATTTCCATCATTTTTTACAAATGCCTACAAAGGAATTGCCATCACGGAGTGACTGCTCCTCCTAAAAAATCTAGCATTCAAACGTTTTCAGAAGTGTTGGTGAAGTGAAAAATCTGATAATAAAACTGGAGCATTCCGCGATAAAGTTTCACATTCTAACTCCACCCAAATTACATTATATGCATGAGTGGGAAAAGGACGATTTTCAGACTCAGATGGAACGAAATCATTCCAATTTGGGAAACAGCACAGTGGAAGTCGTATGGGGCTTTTACTTTGACTTTATTGAGGAAGTCACAGAAGAACAAAAAAAAGGTTTTCCAGGATATCTACTTCAATTCCACATTAGAATTCTTGTATCGAAATTCTACAGTGTCCATTGAATTTCTTTGATGTTCTGGAGCACAGTCGAATACTAGCTACCGTTTATTTGAGAAATTGCATTTGGATATGTGCGACGAAACCAGCTTTGCAGGTTATTATACCGAAGAAGGAAGAAGAGCTAAATTTTCACTAAATTTTGACATTGCGACAGAAAGGAAAATTGTCAAGTGCGAAAATCGCATAGTCTACGTCGACCTACAAAGCAAAATTGACAGAGAATATGAATACCTGTCAGGACATTACCAACACAAGTCATTTTTCAAAGGAAACCAGTCCTTCTTGCCGGATTTCTTTGTGTGGCAGTTTGATAATGGTATAGGCTCCAAACTGCCTGGCTGTATTCAAGCAGCTCATGAAAATGGAATTTATTGGCAGCTGGAATGGTTTTACAGGAACAGGAGCAACTCGGTGTCCGGTTGGAGTACACAAGGAGTCACACAAGAAAAAAAATTGAGCCAGTTAAAAGACTTGACTTGAAATCCAATATTCAAACCATTTCTATGTATACCTTGTTGGTGACTTATTGTCCATTTGCTGTCTGAGTTTGGAAAGCTTTTGGGAGTTTCGGAGAAATTGATGAAATATGTAAATATAAAATGGTATAAAAACTTTAAGAAAATATTTGGGATTAATTAAAAAAAAGTTTACGCAGTGACTCTGAAGTAAACAAAATAATAGAAACACTAAATCGTCATTGAACCTTTTATTTTATCCTTTTATCATGATAAAGTATTTCAACATACCAACATAGCAAATAATATACCATTTGAAAGCTAATGCAGTGCTGATTATAAATATTCACTGCAAATTGAAATCGAACTTTCGAACACAGGGTCATGCAGTTTTAAATGACGCCTTGGGCGTGTGATATATCATTCGAAAGCTAGTCCATTGAGGATTTCACTATGACACGTTTTTAAGCCGCAAATTACATCCGCTAAATCATACATTGCTACATCTCGGATGTCGGTTTATTTTTAGATCAGACCATTTGTACTCTACAAACTCTCGTTAATGACAAGTTAATGGAAATATTTTTATACATTGACGTATTTTAATTTTCTTTAATTCTATTCTCGTGAAATAACTGCTGAATCATCCTTTCTTTCTGAGAAAAAGGTTTTTCATGATGATGCGAAATGCATTTATATCATTGCATCCTACAGTGCCCCAAACAAATACATTATCTATCGTGTGTAATATACTCGTAGATCTTGGTAAAATTGGTGTACGTGGTTTTTTTTTTGTCAATGTTTTATCTTTATCACCAATATACGCACTTTTTAATCATCGTATTGTTACGTATAATATGTATTTATGAAGGTATCGTGTAAGCAATCATTATCGCATAGTCAAGTTTCTTGTCATTTGATTGTCAATACACAAAAACCGCAAAAGACTGCCGTGATCTTCAATCACTGCCATGATGCTCATTCTGCACGATTTCTTATTTATTTTGCTATGGTCAAGTCATATCATATCATATTCATCAATGTTTTTTCAAAGAACACCTTTTCAAAGTCAAAACCGTGCCATCACAGCACAACAATGCGTAGAGTCACCGTCTTGTTTTTCCGACAATTATCCTCTCGCGCAAACCTCTTTTTTCGCTTGGCATTTAAAGATACATTGATGAATATGATTTATGAGTATTGAATTGACCATCAGCATGAATGAGCAATAGAAATATCCGTGCAGAATGAGCATCATGCAATCATGAATGCACGCAATCTTTTGCGGTTTTTGTTATTGAAATCAAAATGACAAGGGAAACTTGACTATGCGATAATGATTGCTTACACGGATACCTTCATAAATACTATACGTAACAATACGATGATTAAAAGCGCGTATATTGGTGATAAAGATAAAACAATGACAAAAACAGCAATTTAACACCATTTTTTACCAAGATCTACGAGTATATTACACAACGATAGATAGTGTATTTGTTTGGGCACTGTAGGATGCAATGATATAAAGCATTCCATCATCATGAAAAAACTTTTTCTCAGAAAGGAAAGGATGATTCAGCAGTTATTTCACGGAATAGAATTAAAGAAAATTAAAATACGTCAATGTATAAAAAATATTTCCATTAACTTGTCATTAAACGAGAGTTTGGTAGAGAGTACAATATGGTCTGATCTAAAAATAAACCCGACAATCCGAGATGTAGCAATGTACCTTTAGCGGATGTAATTTGCGGCTTAAAAAACGTGTCATAAGTGAAATCCTCAATGGACTAGCTTTCGAATGATATATCACACCCAAGTGCGTCATTTAAAAACTGCATGACCTTTGTTCGAAAGTTGCGATTTCAATTTGCAGTGAATATTTATAATCAGCAGTGCATCAGCTTTCAAATGGTATATTATTTGCTATTTTTACTTATCATGATAAAAGGTAAATAAAAGGTTCAATGACGATTTAGTGTTTCTATTATTTTGTTTACTTCAGAGTCACTGCGTAACTTTTTTAATTAATCCCAAAATATTTTCTTAAAGTTTTATACCATTTATATTTAACATATTTCATCAAATTCTCCGAAACTCCCAAAAGCTTTCCAAACTCAGACAGCAAATGGACAATAAGTCACCAACAAGGTACACATAGAAAATGGTTTGAATATTGGATTTCAAGTCAAGTCTTTTAACTGGCTCAAATTTTTTTCTTGTGTGACTCCTTGTGTACTCCAACCGGACACCGAGTTGCTCTGTGTCCTGTAAAACCATTCCAGCTGCCAATAAATTCCATTTTCAATGAGCTGCTTGAATACACAGGCAGTTTGGAGCCTATACCATTATCAAACTGCCACACAAAGAAATCCGGCAAGAAGGACTGGTTCCCTTTGAAAAATGACTTGTCCTGGTAATGTCCTGACAGGTATTCATATTCTCTGTCAATTTTGCTTTGTAGGTCGACGTAGACTATGCGATTTTCGCACTTGACAATTTCCCTTTCTGTCGCAATGTCAAAATTTAGTGAAAATTTAGGCTCTTCTTCCTTCTTCGGTATAATATACCTGCAAAGCTGGTTTCGTCGCACATATCCACATGCAATTTCTCAAATAAATAGTCTAGTATTCGACTGTGCTCCAGAACATCAAAGAAATTCAATGACACTGTAGAATTTCGATACAAGAATTCTAATGTGAAATTGAAGTAGATATCTTGATAACCTTTTTTTTGTTCTTCTGTGGCTTCCTCAATAAAGTCAAAGTAAAAGCCCCACACGACTTCCACTGTGCTGTTTCCCAAATTGGAATGATTTCGTTCCATCTGAGTCTGAAAATCGTCCTTTTCCCACTCATGCATATAATGTAATTTGGGTGAGTTAGAATGTGAAACTTTATCGCGGATGCTCCAGTTTTATTATCAGATTTTTCACTGTCACCAACAACTTCTGAAAACGTTTGAATGCTAGATTTTTTAGGAGGAGCAGTCACTCCCGTGATGGCAATTCCTTTGTAGGCATTTGTAAAAATGATGGAAATGAGAAGCCACAATCCTATCACGATTCGAATTGATTCAAAAGTGAACAAATAGCTTGGCACGTGGTATGAATGCTCGAGCATTGAGGAGTACATCAAAAAGTAAGAGTTGAAATCAGACCTGTTCACCCTCTTCGCAATTAGGTAAACGTGGGTCAAAATCCCTAAAATTGTCAAGTAGTTCACTAGCGCTATCCACAGATTCGGTTGGAAAGGTGGAAATAAAAGCCAAATGCCAAGGTGTCTTCATTAAAGCACGTAAGAAAGGTATACGAATCTCGGGCAATGGCAACAGTTTGCCAGTACTGTATTTGATAAAATCCAGAACCATACGAGGGTTCCTCATAACTACCATGGACGTTGTCGGATTTAAGTCGTTTTTCAGGGTATATCCGTGGCCACATATCAAACGTATAGGCATCGCGATGGTCAATAAATTCACTGTAGTAAAAAATAGATGTATTGGACTCTGAGCGGAGCATGTTTAAAATTGCAAATTGAAAAGTTAGCGTGTTATTCCTCGGGAGGCGAAATGGGTTTTTGAGAATGTAGTCGTCGAGAAAGTTAGGTTTCACTATAGTGTCTTTCTTTGTCACAGACCATTTTTTCGTTACACCAAGTTTTAGGGAAAGTTCCTGAAAAGCTGAAATATTCGTTAAGGTGGAAATGTTTATGGGAATATTTTTGGGGACAGGTTCGCAATACATGCAAAAATAGAAGCTTTTGCAAAACTTCAAATCCAAAATCCAACCCATTCTCTGCTTCTTTGCATTCAATCGCTGCCGTGTAAATGTTGGTGTAGAGCCCATTCATGATATTTTCCACGGGCTTCTGGTGTCAATCTTGTAGAACTGGTTGATATATGAACTAAATAGTTTGTTTGGGGATCCCTGGGAAATTTGTCAAGAACTTCAACTGGATTTTGAGCTCGAAAAAACTTTTGCGCTTCCTATATGCCGTCAAATAAGTGAAGTAATGCACATGTATCTCAGGATGATAATCGAAACACGAAGGACACACAATTTCTTCAAAAGCAGACAAAACAAGGGTGAAGAAGCAGTTCACTGTGAATTTTTTGTTGGAGCGCGTGACGTCAAATGGAGTGTGTGAATGAACTTTGTCATTTACAGTATTATGATAGATTCATGGAGTACCCAGTCCAGTTAAAATTAGCGTAGTGTGTAGAATAGTTCATGTTGTTCATGATGTTTGAGCTGAGCGTAGCTTTCTAATTGATAAAGTAGTGTGTATTTTCTGCGGATCGAGATGAAAATGAACGCTTTGAGAAATTATGTGAACGTGGCAATTCTCGGTGATTTCACCTATAAAGTTGTCCAAGTCAACAAGGTTTGTTTCAGCTTTCCCCATGATTTTAATGCTTGAGTTATCAATGTAAATATCCTGTGAATTATTACTGAATTGGTTACAGTTTGGGCCAATAAAGCATTTGGATAAATGAAGATTAGGGGGATAACAAAACAATAAGATGCATTTTCGTTAGATTTTTCAGTAGTCTAATAATCTGTAAATGGTATTAGTAGGCTAATCTAATCCGTTATTGATGAATACTCTGTCTTATATCTGGTAAAGATACAGATATTATTGTTTTAAGTAGGTATATACAAGACCATCGTCTCAAAAGTCTGAGTAGGTTACTAACGCAGAGACGTTAAGTAAAAACAACTTATGAAGATTGGATGTGTTAAAATTTGCGTGAGACATGCGTGAGGCTCATCTTACTTAATGTAGGACGTTGCTGTGCGTCTTACAACTGGTAGTCAAATAGCGAAAAAATTAAGACAAAACTTAATTAGCAAAGTAATTGTGTGTGTCATTTTACCATCAACTATGAAGATTTTAGCGCATGTTGCGTTATCATTCAAGTAGTCTTGGGCTATCATCGCATCTAACCAAATTTTGTAAGCAAAATTAAACCTCTGGAAAGCAGTACGCTTGAGAAGAAAGCTTTTAAAGCTAGGGGAAAGTGAAAACGATGTAAGTGAAAGCATGAACGGAGCAATCAACAATGAAAGCTATATCAAATGAAGACTTTTAATTATTTTATGGTATAATAAGTACATATATTATATAAATGTAAATATTTTACTGTAATTATTCCGTAGGTTTAGGTTAGTTTTTATAGGAAACATTAAAGCCACTTCTTTATTATTAGCATCATTACATTATAAGATTACACTAAACGATACAAAACTTCCTTAAATTGGCTACAATGTTTTGATCATCCCACTATAACTTTAACGCGATTTTGAAAGTTCCATAAAGTTTCTACACAGGCAGAACATATTGACACAAGACAACCAACCAGCAACACGTAGAAAATTGTCTGAACATTGGATTTCATGTCCAGTTTTTTCACTGGTTCATATTTCAAGCTTACGGCTTCTCGTGTACTCCAAACGTAACCCGAGCTGCTCCTGCATCTTGTAGAACCATTCTAGTTCCTTGTAAATCCCATTTTCGATGAGCTGTTGGAATACCATAGGCAATCTAGAGCCTATTCCATTGTCAATTGCCACACAGTAAAGTCTGACAACATTGACTCGTTTCCTTTAAAAAAGGACTTGTGGTGATAGTACCCGGAAAGGTATTCGTATTCCCTGTCAATTTTCTGTAAGTCGACGTAGACTACGCGATTTTCACACTTGACAATTTCCCTTTCAATCGCAATGCCATAATTCAAAGAATACTTGGGCTCCAGATCCTTTTTGGGCAAAGTATCTCCTTTCCATAGCCAATTTGTTGAAATAATGATATTTTTTTTCAAAAAAACGAGATGAGGTATTAATACCAAGTGAAAGCAGCCGACGGTTTTCGGCATCCCAATCGCCTACTACTCTGGCACGCTGTTGCATTATTTCATCCCCAAATGCAAAGTAATCCAGGTATGAAACCGTGAACACGCTTTCCGATGCGTCAGATTTATTCATATCTTGCAAAATATCATTTTCCCACATGTGAGTATAATCCACTCTCAGTTGCATCATCATGTGGAAATCAACAGGATCCTCATTGCTGTTATTCGCCTTATCATTGATCACCTCTGAAAACGTTTCAATACTTGTTTTTTTGTGGAGGTGCCGTCACTCCTGTGATCGCAATTCCTCTGTAAGCATTCGTGAAAATGACAGTTATGAGCAGCCACAGTCCGAAAACTATCCTGATTGACTCAAACTGAAAAAAGTAGTCTGGAATGTGGTAGCTGTGCTCCAACAAGGATGAGTATGTGAAGAAATACAAGTTAAAATCCGGTTTATTACTTTTTTTCACACACAAGAAAATGTGTGCAGAAACACTTAAAAGTGGCAAAGTAATCAGTAAAGATATCCACAAATCTACTTGAAACGGATGGAAATAGTATCCAAAAGTTATACCGTCATCTTTGTTATAACAAGTGATAAAGTTATAGGCATCGCTGGAAACAATAACATTGTGCCAATATTGTTTCTGTTTGTGCATAAAAGCATATTCGTAATCAGTTTTCAGCCGTTTCTTCGGGAATATTCGTGGCCAAGGATTATCTCCATACTTGGTAAGCATGCGTAGGGAAATGTTTGTCTCGACGCGAAGTAAATTTAAAATGGCAAACTGAAACACGAGCGTGTTGTTTCTCGGAATGCGAAAAAAATTCTTAATATTATAGTCTCTGAGAATGTTTGGGTTTATGTCTTCTTCATATATTACGGACCATGACCTTGTTACTCCAGTTTAGGAGTGAGTAGTCTGGAAAGCAGAATGATTCCAAAGGTTGAATGGTGTACAGGAATCAGTTGTGGGCGGGATTACAATATGTACAAAAATAGTAGCTTTTGCAATAGTTCCAGTTAACCTCAGCTTCCATTCAGTGTGCCCCATTTTATTGACTTCAGGTTGCTTGCACTGCATGACACCTGTATAAATGTTGTGGTAGCGCTGATTTGTATGATATTCTGCTCGAATATCAGCCCCCAGTTTATCGGTATGGTACTGATGTGAATTAAGTAATTTTGGGGGCTCCTAGGCAAATCCTCTAGGGCGTCATTATTTAGGTTAAGCGGTTTGAAAAATTGCCTAATTTCGTTTAAAGCTGCGATATATGGAATGTAACTGTCGTTTGATTGCAGTGTGAAATTGTTGGTAAAGTTCTCTCTTTCAAATATTCCACATTCAAGCTTTTCATATGAAAATAAAAGTATTGTGTAGAAACATTTCATAGTGTTGTGTTGCTTTAAGCGTGTGATGTCCAGAGTTTCGTTTTTTATTAATTTGAGGTTCCAAGGCCAGTTTTCCCAGCTATTGTTAAGGTTGTTGATGAGTTTCAGTAGACGGGAATCGTCGCACTGTCAAGCTTGAGTGAACATACTCTGGATTCAGGTAGAACTGAACGCTTTGAGAGATGATATGAACATGACAGTGCTCGTCTATTTCTTGGAGTAAATTTTCCAACCCGGATATATATTGCTTGGCATTACCTCGAATTTGTACGGTTACGTAACTGTCTTGGTCAATATGGTGCACGTTTTCAACGAACATTAGACAAAACGGGGACAAATGGAAATGGCACAGATGACGTGAGTAAATAAGTGGAAATAATCAAGGCCCAACATTTCCAAAACCGATGGTAAAAAGTTGGCTTAGGATCTTGCCTTAGATATCTAAAATGAGTGTGAAAGTGAGTGCAGTAGCACGGTTTACATACATGAAATCGAGTGCGTATTAAATCCAATTCGAACAACAGAAAATTAATATATGGTTGATATGAAATGTATATATGTTACTAATAGACAAAGTTCCATCTTCTTTTCATACCCTGTTTTTGTATAGCAATTTGGTCAATTTGATTAGTAATTTTTGGAATCCCGGAAATTAAGATGTAGCGCAATAGACTAATATACAATGACTGGCAGGCATAATATATCTGGTCTGTTCATAACAGGGCCCCTCTATCAAATTAATTAGTACTCAACAGCTCTGAAGAAATAGGTTAAAAGCGTAAATTCTTTGGACAATCAAGTCATGAAGATTGATTGTTTGGGGCTTGCGATAGAGTGATGTTGCCCAATTTATAGTTGGCGAAGCAAACATTTTATTTGAAAAGTAATTAGCTGAGTAATGTTAAGTAATTACGCGTAGGATATTGGCTTAGGACGTTATGCTAACGAGTTTTACCACCGTGTCTTTGGTCTGTATTGCTCCCAAGTTTACGTACATTTTATTTTTTATCTTATAGCATAGCACGCAGGTGTTTTACAAAACTGGACTTCCATAAATTGATTCGAATGGAAATGAAAGGATATGATGAAATTGGTTTCCATAATTATAACGGATAGTCCGAAAGTAAAGTGTGCAAAGCTGGGGGCAAAGCGAGAATCTTGTATGAAACAGTATAGCATTAAACGTTGATTTTAATGATATTGAACATAATTGATAAGTATTCTAGATTTATTTACAGATTTAATGTAATTATTTATTTTATGTTTATTTTTATTTACGTCATAGTTTAGTTATAGTTAAGTATTAAGCTACATTCATTCTGAAATTACTTTAACGCGGTCCCTGAAATTCCAGAATGCTTCTATGAAGACAGACCATATCGACACAAGAAAACCAACCAGAAGCACATAAAAAATTGTCTGAACATTGATTTCATATCAAGTTTTTTCACTGGTTCGTACTTCTCAGGCTTACGACTTCTAGTGTACTCCAAACGTAGTCCTAGATGTTTGCATCTTGTAAAACCATTCCAGCTGCCTATAAATCCCATTCTCAATAAACTGCTTGAACACCATGGGTAATTTGGAGCCTATTCCATTGTCGAATTGCCATACCGTGAAGTCTGGCAACAGAGACTGGTTTCCTTTGAAAAATGACTTGTGATGATAGTGTCCGGATAGGTATTCATACTCTCTGTCTATATTGCTCTGCAAGTCGACGTACACTATGCGATTGTCACACTTGATCACTTCCCGTTCCAATGCAATATCGTAATTCAAAGAATATTTAGACTCTAATTCCCTTGTCGGAGATATGTATCTTCTGCTCGTAGCTAGTTTGTTGAAAAAATTGTACTGATTTTCCCAAAAAGGGGACGAGACATTAAGACCAAGAGAAGCCAACCGCAAGCTTTCAGTAACCCAATAACCTGAAACTCTTGAATATTCTTTTTCACTTCATCCCCAAATTGAAAGTGTCCAACCCTGAAATCGAAATGTCGTTGCATCAGAATCATTAAAACTATTAATTTATCATTTTCCCACTGTTGAGAGTAATCCACTTTCAGTTGCATCATCATTTTGAAACCGACGGGCTCTTTGTTGCTGCCGTTCGCCTTATCATCGATCACCTCTGAAAACGTTTGAATACTTGTTTTCTGTGGAGGTGCCGTCACTCCTGTGATTGCAATTCCTTTGTAAGCATTCGTGAAAATGACAGTGATGAGCAGCCACAGTCCGAACACTATCCTGATTGACTCAAACCGAAAAAAGTAATCTGGAATGTGGTAGCTGTGCTCCAACAAGGATGAGTATGTGAAGAAATACAAGTTAAAATCCGGTTATTACTTTTTTTCACACACAAAGAAAATGTGTGCAGAAGCACTTAAAAATGGCAAAGTAATCAGTAAAGATATCCACAAATCTACTTGAAAGGGTTGGAAATAGTAGTCAAAAGTTATACCGCCATCTCTGTTATAGCAAGTTATAAAGTTATAGGCATCACTGGAAACAATGACATTGTGCCAATATTGTTTCTGTACGAACACAAACCCCCACTCATAATCAGTTTTCAGTGTTTTCTTCGGGAATATTCGTGGCCAAGGATTATCTGCATACCTGTTAAGCATGCGAAGGGAAACGTTTGACTTGATACGAAGCAAATTCAAAATGGCAAATTGAAACACGAGAGTGTTGTTAGTTGGTATGCGAAAATAATTCTTGAGATTGTAGTTGTGAAGTATGTCTGGGTTTACTTCATTCTCATATATAACAGACCAGACCTTGTTACCCCATTCGGAGTGAAAAGTTCTGGGAAAGGCAGTTGTCATTCCAAAGGCGTTGAGTGTTCATAGGTATCACGCGGTATGCAGATAATCCTTGGCACGAATATTCCCGAAGAAGACGACTTCAAAACTGATTATGAGTTGGGGGTTTGGGTGTTCGTGGCAGAAACAATATCTGGACAATGTCAATTGTTTCCAGCGATGCCTTAACTTTTATCACTTGTTATACAAAAGATGACGGCTATAACTTTTGGATACTATTTTCCACCCGGTTTCAATAGATTTTGGATATCTTTTACTGATTCTTTGCCCTTTTAAGGTTTCTGCACACGTTTTCTTGTGTGTTGAGAAAAAAGTTAATAAACCGGATTTTAACTTTGTATTTCTTCACATACTCAATCCTTAGTTTGGAGCACAGCTACCACATTCCAGATACTTTTTTCGGTTTGAGTCAATCAGATTAGTGTCGGACTGTGGGCTGCTCATCACGCTGTCATTTTTCTACGAACTGCTTACAAAGGAAATTGCAATCACAGGAGTACGGCACCTCAACGAAGAAAACAAGTATTCATAACGTTTTCAGAGGTGATCGATGATTAAGTGCGAACGGCAGCAACAAGGCCCGTCGGTTTTCAAAATGACTGATTGCAACTTGGAAAGGTGGATTTATTCTCAAACAGTGGGAAAATGATAAATTAATAGATTTTAATGACTCTGATTGCAACGTCTTCTCGATTTCGATTTTCAGGGTTGGACAGCTTTCAATTCGGGGATGAGTGAAAGAATATTCAAGAGTTTCAGGTTATTGGGTTTACTTGAAAGCTTGCGGTTGGCTTCTCTGGTCTTAAATGTCTCGTCCCCTTTTGGGAAAATCAGTACAATTTTTTCAACAAACTAGCTACGAGCAGAAGATAATATCTCCGACAAGGGAATTAGAGTCTAAATATTCTTTGAATTACGATATTGCATTGGAACGGGAAGTGATAAGTGTAGACAATCGCTAGTGTTCGTCGACTTGCAGAGGGCAATATAGACAGAGAGTATCGAATACCTATCTGGACACTATCATCACAGTCTTTTTTCAAAGGGAAACCAGCCTCTGTTGCCAGACTTTACGTTTTGGCAATTCGACAATGGAATAGGCTCCAATTAGCCATGGTGTTCAAGCGTTTATTGAGATGGATTTATAGGCAGACTGGAATGTTTTACAAGATGCAAGAACATCTAGGACTACGTTTGAGTACACTAGAAGTCGTAAGCCTGAGAAGTACGAAACAGTGAAAAAACTTGATATGAATCCAAATGTTCAGACAATTTTTTATGTCTTCTAGTTTGTTTTCTTGTTGTCGATATGCTCTGTCTTTATAGAAGCATTCTGGAATTTCAGGGATCGCGTTAAAGTAATTTCAGAATGAAAGTCTTTTAATACTTAACTATAAAACTATGACGTAAATTAACATAAAATAATATTACATTAAAATTTGTAAATAAATCTAGAATACTTATCAATTATGTTCAATATCATTAAAATCAACGTTTAATGCTATACTGTTTCATACAAGATTCTCGCTTTGCCCCCAGCTTTGCACACTTTCCTTTCGATTATCCGTTATAAGTTATGGAATACCAATTTCATCATATCCTTTCATTTCCATTCGAATCAATTTATGGAAGTCCAGTTTTGTAAAACACCTGCGTGCTATAAATTATAGCCTATAATGAATAATAAAAATTAAATGTAAGTAAACTTGGGAGCAATACAGGCCAAAGACACGGTGGTAAAACTCGTTAGCATAACGCACTAAAGCCAATATCCTACGCGTAATTACTTAACATTACTCAGCTAATTACTTTTCAAATAAAATGTTTGGCTTCGCCAACTATAAATTGGGGCAACTCACCTATCGCCAAGCCCCAAACAAATTCAATCTGTCATCGACTTGATTGTCCAAAGATTTACGCTTTTAACCTATTTCTTCAGAGCTGTTTAGTACTAATATAATTTTATTAGAGGGCCCTGTTATGAACAGGCAGATATATTATGCCTGCCAGTCATTGTATACTATAGTCTAGTTGCGCTACATCTTACATTTCCGGGATTTCAAAAATTACTAATCAAATTGACCAAATTGTTATACAAAAACAGGGTATGAAAAGAAGTTAAACTTTGTCTATTCAGTTAACATATCATACATTTTTCATATCAACCCATATTTATTAATTCTTCTGTTTGTTCGAATTCGAATTTAATACGCACTCGATTTTCATGCTATGTAAACTGTTGCTACTGCCCACTCACTTTCACAC
>LJIJ01004532.1:0-14498 GCA_001718145.1 Orchesella cincta
AAAGTCAGGCAAGTGAAATGTAATGTATTTTCAGGATTGTCAAAATTAATTACAATTAAAAATCACAGGGTTATATTTCTACAAAGCAAACTTTCTCTCAGTCAGATTAATTAATCACCATAACTTTAAGACATGTGTATGTCATAAAGTTTATGTGATTCTCTCAGTTGAAATTTTTTATCATTTGACTTCAAATCGTAAATTGTTACTTTGTGTGAATTTAAGAGAAGTGGAAGTCAGGAGTTTTCACTGTAGATGACTGAGGGTTTGAAAATAAATTACTAAATTGAATTCATTCTTGACTGATTTTAATTATATTTCATCTAAATAGTTTATTTAGAATCAAGAACCTACAACAAAGCACTTACCTGTTCTCACAAAACCCATAAACTCTTCCTAATTGAAGTGGGAAGCAAACCGGCTATCTATCCATCTCATCATAAAAACGTCACGTTGGAATCACCTGTGTATTTTTTACCTTGCTCCATATTTATTTTTAATATTTTCCAATTAAAAAATTCTTCTCCGTTCGATTATCAGTATTGTGTGTAATGCTTGACAATCGTTTAGATTCATTAAAGGATCCTTATAAAATAATCTGATGTGTTTGTTTTAGAGAGAGCTGATTATATTCTTATTGTTTTGGATTTCAGATAAACTCAACAGTGAAGATGGGTACTTTGACCCCATCCAACATCCGAATCATCACGGCATGGCCACCAAGGAATAAATCCGGATATGGAGGACGCCTTCCTCGTCAGTTGGGCTTCGGTACCGACGCCATCAAAGGATGGAGCTATGGATGATGACCTCAGTTACGTGTTCATCGGAGTGTTCGATGGTCACGGTGGTCCAGAAGGCTGCACTCTATGCAAAAGCCCACTTGATGAAGCACATCACATCTCAACCCAGTTTCTGGTCTCGTGACGACGATGGTCTCATCCTGAGGCGATTGAAAGTGGCTTTGTTAGTTTCCATCATGATCTGAGTGTCACGAGACCATGGAGAAAGACCCCAGGGGAGGGAAGCTCGGAACGAGTGCTAGTGTGTGTGTTCATCCGCGCTGGAAAACTGTATCTTGTCATGTTGGCGAATCCCAGATTTTACTGGGGTTCAAGATCCCCCTCATCCTCATGGCAGGGAAAGTTCTTGACCAAGGAGGAGAAGTGGCAGAGAAAGAGGAGAAATATGTTGTGAAGCAAACGAAAAGTAGGTCCTCTTACAAGAGCCCGAGTTCAGTTCAACTGTTGCTCCGTATTCAATGCAAAATGGACATCACAATGGTCCTCCATCATCCCACTACCCAAAACGGCAGTGATCCAAATTAATCCGGATTCCGATCGCTGTGTCATTCTTGGAAGTTCAGGGTTTGGAATGTGATGAATGCTCAGAGTGCCTTGAACATTGTGTTCTCAACGGAATGGAATAATAAGCGGAGGGCCAAAACAAAGAAAGGGGTGGTGAAGCCGGGTTTAAGTTCAATACCAAGATGAATCCGTCCCAGAGACTGCTCAACTTTGCTATTGAAAGGTGGATGGCAATGGACGCATCTTCTCTGCCGAAGGTGCCAAACTGCACTGTGTGACCGTTCTCATTGATCCACCACCAAAATCCAATTGACAACTTTAACTTGTCAATTTATTCAGCAGGCTGGATGGCAGTGGAGCTCTTTTTGATATAAGCTGAAGTTTCAAAATAAATGGATTGTGACCTGACGGATTTACTCGTTAAATTACATTAGTTCAGGGTTTTTGGTTAGGTGATAAAATGTGGTTGTATTGCACGTAGTTTAAACTTATCATAATTTAATTCGATAATATTGATGCAGTGCTAAATAATTAACGATGAAATGAGCTGTAACCTTTTCAATTTATGGTAGGTTTGAATAAAAAGAAAGTTGTTTAATTCTACGATCAAATCAAGCTGCACTTTATGAGTACACAAAAACGACATTCTTGCTATCATTAGTTTGGCTTATATATGTACATGGCTACAAAAGCAAAGATTTATGCACAATTTACATATCTACGAATGACAAAACGTACAAAAAAAGAAACAAAGAAAACAAAGCTTACACTACTAATTAACTCTGTCAGTAGTTTTTAATTCACTTGGCGCAATAAAGAAAGAAGTCCTAAATCGGAAAATTATTTACCTCTGGATTTCGAACAGTTTATAGAATTATGACATATGCACATTCATGTACAAAAACATTTAAAAAGCAGAAAAAGCTAAACTCAAGGACAATTATCGTTTTAAAGTAGTTTATTAATCCAATTAGAACCAGTACAGCAATCTTAAATGAAGAAGTAAATATTTAACAATTTGATAACTGTGAATACAAAATTGAATAAATAAACAACCCTTACTTCACTACCACCTAATTGCTGGTCTCCGCCCGTCTCCGGAGAATACAGAGATCCCAGTAAGGATTTCCCCCCCTGAGCTTACTAATATCAAAACTAACAATGTAACACTTTTTGATATTGTGGTAATGTTAGATGAGATATACTTGCATACATATAATACATGTATTTGAAGATGAAGATATTTCTCCAGATCCTATTAACAAAGTTTGCATTATTTCAAATTCATTACAATAAAAAATGTCAAATGTATAATGTAAAAATAAGATATATAATTACAATTTGTGTTTTTTAATCCACATTTTGTATATCAACGTATTTAAGTTAACGATATTTTGCTTGTAGCAATTTTTACAGCGAGCCTGTAATGTAATATGTAATAATGTAGTAATAGCAAACTCATTGAGCTTAAATCCGATACCGTACAGCTATTAACATGCTGTTCGCTAATCATAAATATTTGGGTGAGGTTAAACTTTAATGTTGTAAAATTACTGGAATATTCTTCTCGAGTGTACACAAATACCTTCATTATGTCTGGAGATAATACATGAGGTAATGCAGATGTTTGTAACGTATGAAAAACGTTTATATTTCCATTTACAACGATTAGTGACTGAAAGCAATTAATTCTAAAACTATACGTAACTGCTCTACATGAAATACATATTTTTTCACTTCACCATTCTCTACGGTTTTATCAATAGCACAGCGTTAGTAACGTTTGTACTCAGGACATTGAAGAATATAACTATCGCCTCTTGGGAAAGCTTGAAATGGGGTCCGCAGTAAATTGGAAGGGGTTGCTGTGCCCTCCATTTGAGCGTGAAATAGTACCCAATTTTAACCCGATTGTGCGAAAAATGCATTGCCTGTTTAGAAAAGATAAACTCGTCACTCAGAATGCGCACATTGGCACCTCGCTTGAGAAGAAGGAGCGTTATAGCAATTCCACCGAAGAATGCTGCTCTTGCAGCAAGCAGCATGATCCAGGGTAAAATACTACCGCAGTTGACACTCAGCCAAGCCAAGCAGGTAAGAAATAGTTGACCCCACACGACGAATATGAGAATGAGGTCACTCAGTAGAGTTCTCAGCAGTGTCGTCATTGTCAGGATCTCTCGATAGTGGTGCAAGCACAATTTTTCAGAAAGTGCTGCAGCTTGTTCACGTAAGGTTGTCAAGTATACATTGGCAGATTCCGCAATCAGTAGAAACAATACGAGGACTATCCCAACGACTTTGAAGAGATTAAAAAAGGCCCAACTGAAGCAAATCAACGCAACAAAAGATACAATAACCTTGAGCTGACGACTTTGATCCTGTTGGTCTGGCATAAAGGGAACGAGCTCTTGTAGTATGATAGTGTACGGGTTCATTTCCAGCAAAGTACACAGAAATGGAAATGGAGTCGCTAGAAAAGTTGTTCCAAGCATGTAATACGCAATCAGAAATCCAGTTACATCCACATCAAAGGTTCGGCAACGTTTCCGTTTAAATTCTGTATGGTAAAACAAAAAGTCAGTAAACAATAGTTAAGCAGTAGTATAAATAAATGGTAACCAATTATATTAAATACATTTAGTAAACGTCAACTCTTACTGAAACTCAATCCATTATTGAGAACATCGTTCACATGGTTATTAGATTTTTTGGATATGAGAGTATTATATCCGACGACATCCAATGCCAACAATAGGAATGCACAGAAACCCACAATTATTAGAATAACCAAGTTTAGCAAATCGATCTCAGTTTTGTTCAGTTGAAATAGCTTTTTGAGTAGCACGTAACTACTTCCCAACAAGCTTCCAATGCTAAACAATATGGATATAAACAATCTGGGTAATTTTTTTCGAGTTGGTGGGTACACAGAAAACTTAATGTAACTCGAGTCAATCAGCTCCATGTCTACCACTAGCGGGGGAATCCTTCTATAAAACATTTTATAAACATGGAGCCCGTAGAAAACCCAAGGGGTCACAATCGAATCTTCATTTGACACTTTTTCCAATCGTGATATAAAATCACCAACCCGCCTAATAAGCTTCATGTTTGTAGAATCAGCACAACAGTAGGAATAAAATGACTTCTTAAGAAAAACTTCTCCCAAACTTTTTAACCTAATTGAATTACGAATTTCATTTAGGAAAGTAATCAATTTTCAGACAAAATTTATTAAGAAGAAATTCTCAATCGTAATATGGTAATTTGAAGCCTTTTTTGAATTTTCATAGAGGAATTTTATCTGATCAGGTGGCTTAAGTTGTCCCGATACCAAAACATTCTGAATGTTTTCTAGTTTTATTTCGATAACTTTATTGAATTTTCAAATTGTAATTTAATCGACTGTAAGCCGCCATTGCTTGTATCCAAACCTGAATTTGAATTGCAAAAACTTAATCAGTTTGTAAAATAAGTAATGAAAATGCATATATTACTACTATGATCAGAAAATGAGAAGATTCAAGCAAGAGAAGTTCATTTCGAAGCTTTTCCAGCTTTAAATTTCAATATACGAACATATTTTGGACTTTTGATGCTTCTTGGTTGCTTCTAATAAACGAATGAACAAGAATTCAGGTACAATTGTCAGGTAAGGTTTGGCATACATCTGATATGTTTCTAAATGCATGTTCAAAACGGTTTAAGGTATCTGTTATTTCCCATGTTGGTATTAAGGTGAACATTTCAAGCTGTAGCTTCCTTGTTTTCTAGTCTTGTTAAAATGTATGAAATTTTTCCTAAACTGTGCATTGTAAGGTCGTACATGCCTTCCTACGTAATGCAGATGAATTTTTAAGGTTCAAGTTTTCCAAAAACATCTACCTGACAATTCCTAATGAAATTTAACTCCACCTGGATAATTTTTGGATTATGGCAGCGTTTCAATATTCAATACAATCATGTCTAAATATGTTTTGAGTTTATAAAATGAAGTGGAATATCAAAAGTACTCAAAACGTTTACCGGTTTTGAAGTACTTTTCTCCATGTTTGGATATGATTTGAATCTAGACAGAATGTATCGGAGTTTCAACTTATGCAAAAACCGGAGTTAACACATATGCCAAGAATACTGTTTGCTCGAACATAACTAGTCATTTGGAAAGTTATTTTTGCTTTATTGAAAATCATGTGTGGTTTATCATTTGGTTCTGTGGATTACTACTATTTTGCACAATCAAAATGATTAACGCGTCGTACCACGTTGATCGGCGATTTAAGTATTCAATTTTTGTTTAACAAGGAAACAGAATAGAGTCATTCTTTTCTTAGGGAAATTGGTTCAATGCACTGTGATACCCAGTCTGCCAAGTTGTCCGGCTAATACTCGGACCACGCTTTTCATGATCACCGGCCCAGACCTTTTTGGCCACTGGGCCAAACATCAGCCCTAACGTGTCGTACATCAAATGCATGGTCCTTACATCAGCCAGCATTCTTTTACTGTGTAAAAAGCATGGCTTTGCATAAGCCAGACATGATACGAAACATAATTAACCGGTTTACTGCAGCCTAAAAAGATGCAATAACTACAAATTAAACTGCTTTGAACTATCTATGTCATTGAAACAAACAAATTTATTCAATAGGCTTTGTAAATGGTATACAGACATGAACATCATCCATAGGTAGTAAAACACACTTGCAATACAAATCACTTAAATGTAAGTCCACATTTTCGGTACTTTCTAACTTAACTACATGAATTCCTAGTTTATCACTATCACAAACATACCTGGAAGCTTTCTTTGCCTTTTCTAAAATACTACAAACTAACGTGGACAATGCAGCTCAATGCAAAATACAATTTCTTGACTTGTACAATGTAACCTAAAGTAGTTTGGAAACAACTATTACCAGGAGCTGCTGAAATTGTAATACCGTTATAAAATAATTTTCTCACTACTTTTATTACTAACTACCTACTCATTTACAATAGCTTTGATAAAACCACATGTTTAAGCGATAAAAATCTTCAACAGAGGATAGTGGTAGTGACACTGGAACAGCTGTTTCTTCAGTAATCTGTTCTACGTTTGACGAGGCTCTATGAAGCACGAAAAGTTGTTTGACATCTTCCTGAATGACACTTAAAGATCGCAACACTGTTCTCTCAAACACTAAAATAATTAAAAAGTTATTAACATTCTACTCTTTATCACGTCTTATCACATTAAAAACTTAAATGAATTACCTGTCAAATTTTGTTTGTCAAGATCGATGTCATCAGGTCCGAGTTGCTCTTCATGTGGTAAATGATCGCGTTCCCCATACAGATTAGTAGATTGACTCGTTACGTTACTCTGGAATGCATCGTTCTCATTTTTGATACAAGTTGTAATATATCCTGGAGCCGAGAACTGGTACGATTGCTGGATTCGAGGTGCATGAATAGTTCCAATTCAGGGCCGGTGCCGGGCTGAAATGATTGTTGTGGCGGCTCTTGAAGACTTCTTAATACAGGACTAGTGACGATTCGAGATGATTGTTGAGGCGGTGGAGGGTGAATTGTACCAAGTTCAAGATCCGGGTAAACCTGAGAGGATGTTTGGTGAGAGGGTAATTGATTCGTCTCATTTATACCACCCGGGCTGATTAGGGTTGAGACTGCAGATTTAAATACTTGGGTATTTCCAGATCCAGGAGCCAAAAACAGTTTTGGTGCCTTTGCCGGTTGAGCTACAATAATAAGTCATATTAAATTTCAATTTCCACGGGTTTACTTATTGTACATGAAGAGTATTACTTACCTAAAAAAAGAGGAATCCCAGGCGATGTTGCAGTACTAAATTTAAGTTGTTTTGGATTCCCTTTCCATTTTGGTTTTCTTGCTTTTAGTAGTTTTCGAGACGGTGGTGTGAATTCGTCAGAGGAGCTTCGCTTATCATGATGATTTGGCTTAGTCGTCCGCTTCCTAAATCTGCTGTTATCCTCCTCGTCACTTTCCAAATGCGACGTTAACTCTGCTCGTGCCGCCTTACGTTTAGCCTTCTCATAACTATCTAAATACATACATAAAATCATATATACAAGCCTCAATTCGGGGTATAAATAATTACAACCATAATTTAAATTTAATTATTACTAACTTACCAGTGTATGTAAGAATCCGAACTTCATGTGTCCAAACTTTCGCCAACTTTTGGTGTCACCAATTTTCTAATAGCTTCACTAATTTCAAAATTTGGTAACTTAGGGTAAACACAAGATTGTTTATTGTTCCTCAACCACGATGTTGGAATAGCCTGACAAGTGTTTTCCTTCGGAAATTCAACTATAGCATAATCTAAAGTATCCATATTTACTCTCAACTTATATAAAAGGTAAAGTTGCGAAAAACGACAGATTGGAATGAATGAATGTGACGAATGGATGTGAATTGGATATATTTATCTCTGTAATGGTGCGGCATGACACGCTTGTTAAAATACGCGCTTCAAAGTTCCTTTCAACAAGCCCAGTTGCAAACGCACTACTTGCAACTGCCAAGTTTGGCCCAGACAACATGATTTGCATTGTCGTATTTGAGGAATGCAGTTTGAAGTTTACTATGATGCATACATGGGCCACGCTCGGTCTATGCAAATCATATCGTTCATTCAAATGGTATGGTAATCGCCATGCGTAGTGGAGATGCCAGTGATTAAACAAGTATGGTCCTTTCTCTGTAAGTTTACCTGGCAGACTGGGTATGAAACAATGCTTGTACCGTTGATTCAGTTTTGAAATCCGTCGCTCCGAATAGGCTGCCAGTTTGGAATCAGGCTTTGCGTGTATAGCTTAAAAATGTAGCAACACCGAAACGCATGCAGTAAGCCATTTAAGTCAGAGCAGCAGCAGTTAGTTAATGACTAATCCTCTCTACCATTTACAGTATCAAGCTAGTAAAACAGCTCTTCCGCTTCTTTACTCTACTCTCAGTCAAGCGGAAACTGTTGCCGTTTCTGCGGTATTCCCACCATATGATTTCAGTTTAGTACTTTAGATGTATGGAAAGCTAATAAATGACTGCTCCCCGTAAATTTTCCACAATAAACTAAGAAAATTTTTAAAATACAGAAATTATCCGAAGAATGAAGCTTTCGAATATAGTGAAACGATTTATTTACCAATATTTAAGAAATTAGTTACTGTCAAAAATTATAGTTCCGAGGAATTTGGCCCTGTAAATATTAATGGTACAACATACATATACTTTCATTCAAAATATTTTGTATTTAAAAGTAAACTTACATTTGACTTCGTGTAAGCAATCTTTTTGCTCGGATATCAATTAGAGGACCGGATCCGTCATCGTTATAGCTTGGTTGAGGTTGACCCAAAGTATGTGCCAACAGTGTGCAAATAAGGAGGGCGAAAATGAGAAAGTGAGTATTCTTTCGGAAAAACATTTTGCAACCCTGAAAATCTCGAAAACTTTGTTTTTATTCAACTGAATTGGTGAATTTTGAATGTTTGGAATGGGATGGATGTTTACAATAGCTGGATGAAGCAGTACTTATACGAACTTAAACGGATGCATAGCACTGTATTTTTGCGTGCTACTTGGTTAAGCTCAGCATGAAAGTAGACGTGGTGGACACGTTACTGGGTAAATTGAGCTCAATAATCAGTGGTATTTTTACTCAGTAATATATTATAAATGTTGAAGCTGTCATGAGACAACGCAAAACCAAAGCATATAAAATTGTTGGTCTGCACGTATAGTTAACATGAATACTGGTTTTTACCACATTTCCTGTTATATTTTGCTATTAAACACACACGGAATACGATTGTTTGGTATATTTCTCGCAGCCTATTAGCCCGCATTTAAAATTTAAGCATTAGCAAATGGAAAGTAGACAACTGATAATGGATTTTGATTACTATGCCGAAGAATGCAGACACGATTAAAGGAGTTTTTTGTATAAGTGAAGCCCCATGGATAAACAGGGGCCATTAAAATTAGTTAGCAACTATTCGTTTTACGTATTACTTAGCAAGATTTGCGATTTAATTGGTTTTTAAATCTTTCAATTTATCTTCGGTGGCCTATATACGCTAATCTACCCTACAAGATTTAATAATACCATGGCTCATACAATGTAATCATGATGTTATAGAAATGCCCCATGCTGAAAAGCCTGCTGATGGTCTAGGATCCAATTTCCTGTATTTTCGCGGAGTATATCTACGTGGAAAATTTAAGTGGCACGTAAGTAGACGGCAGAAAAATGGTCACGAACTGCTAGTTAATATAATACGTGATCGAGAGAATTGAAAATTGTAATTAAAATCAGACGAAATTTGTAGACAGGTTGACATAAAAGCCATTAGAATCCAAGGTTTGGTCTCAGTTTTGCTTAAAAACTGCTATTCAGTACTGCAGCTCGGTTTCAACCCAATTCAAGATGAAATTTCAAACTTTTTTCTATTACCTATTAACGGTTTGTGTTTCTGGATACAAGCTTGTTTCCACCCATATAGTATTGGAAACTGGGCAACTAAATCTCGATACGGAATTGGACGTTTTCAAAGAATGCACTGTACACATCATTGCAACTGAAGTGAATATCACGGTAAGATTTTTACTCCGTAAAAGAAATACAAACATATGTAAGATTTAACTTATATGTACTTTCAATTTTTTACAGAAATACAATAAAATTAACTTGCATTCCTTGAAACCTTTGCCGTTTCCGGTTATCCATTCAAAACTAAATTTCATTCCTGTAAAGATCAACCAAAGAAATGCGGAAGTATTTTTCTGCAACAAGGAACGAGTTCGGCTGATGGATGGACAGGATTTCTTGTTCAAAGGTTTGCCGCCGCCTCGTCGTCTATGTTACACTCAAGTTTATTTTGATCCGGTACCATGTAGACACTGGACTCACAACAAGTTTTCAAGTGTAAGTTACAAGGAAATATCTTTGTTTCCAAAATCCATTTTACAGCCACTTTATGACTACCGAATGAAGGGTGACGTCTTTTCAGTTGCACGAACAGGATTATTTTTTATACAAGTAGAAAAGTTAAAACCAGAAGAGTATCGTCGTAACCAACCTATACCCACTACGATCCCTCACTACGTGCAACATATGTGGAAACGTCCGCCAGAAATTGGGTTTAAAAATATTATTCTACCCACAATTATTAGCTTCGAAATTGTCCATCAAACCAGAGCTGGAGGAAACGTCAATAGGGTAGAGCATACGAGGGTGCTATCTTGCATTAACTATCAAGAAAAACTACAGATCACTCAAAACTATTGCATGAAGCAGAGGGACGATGAGATGATCGACCCATTGTGCCCAAAACTATTATTTATGGAAACCACACACGTTTACACTGCTGTCAACATTAAAAGCTGGAGGATGTTGGAAGATTTTCGAAATATGTGTACAAAAAACACGATAATAACTACTTCTCCAATTGATAAGACCATTACATATCTCAGCCAGTGGAAAACGGATAGATATAATTTAGACTCGGTATTTCTGGCCCTGATTTCTCCAAATGGAACATCTGTTGAAAGAGGCAGCGTAGCATTAGAGATGTTGGATTTATTTCCATCTTTCGACAGATTCCTTGGTATTGATCTTGACTTTTACAGTTACACAAATGACGACTTGTTAATGAACTTCATTACATGTGAGCCGGAAATAGAAGGAATATTGTCTTTACTGGGATACATCTCGGCATTTGATGTGTACACCTGGATTCTCATCGTTGGCCTTGGTTCGGCCAGCGCAATCTTGTGGTTTAGAGTCGAGATGAATTCAGGAAACAGCCGAGCCAGCTGGTACGACGCCTTGTTCGTTTACAACATATTAATGTGTCAAGCAGCCCCTGGAATAAACAAAATGCGGTGGGTAACTGGAAGTTGGGTTTTGGTTGGGATAGTAATAACTTATTTTTATCAGGGGGATAACATAAACCGACTCACTGCTCCACTTTCTCCTAAGAAATTGGAGCGTTTTGAGGAAATGTTTGAGGAAAATTTTACAATTTTCTCCCCTCCCATCGGCCAAGACAACTTACGAGATCTTCTTAAGATGACAGAATTCCTTTTTCAGTCAAAATTTTCTCTGAAGCAATTTATGGGGGTGAAATCAAGCGTTTTTGCTCAAATGTTTGGGAGAAAGCATTTCAATATCTCAGATGATGAGGTTGAAGCTAGGTTGAGCTTAATATTAAAAACACCTAGCACAGAAAACGATGCTGTGGAAATGCTTAAGTCAGATTACTATGTAAATCAAGTTGGGAGATGTGAAAAGGGTGCGTACGTGGACACGCTTGATAGCGTAAAAAAGGTTCAACTTAGCCTGTTATCGCGTGGTATTGCGGAAAGAAAAATCACGGTGAGCAAAGTACCGTATGGAAAACTGAATGAGTATTGGGAATTCGATGGAATACCATGGGCACCACTTACCTTGACTAACCGAACCAACTACGTATTACAATCTGGTGTTGTCCTGCTTTGGAAGAAATGGGAGCTTCGAATTTCTATGTGGAATGACACAGTCAATAATGCAAGGAAAGAAACTGCTGAATGGAAAAGTATTTCAACAGGGGACAATATTGTCGTCGTCTTTTATATTCATGTGGGTTTAATGTGCATGGTTATGTTGCTATTTGGGTATGAAGCGAGAAAGCAAATTATATTACATTTCAAGCGCTCTCTTCGGGTGGCTGGTTTGTATGTAAGAATTTTCATTTATTGGGTTTCAACGGTAGCTTGTTCTTGCAAAAATATATTTTAAATTAGGGTCTTACTGATCATGCCTATAATGTAAAAGCGGAAATAGTGTATGCATAAAATAAGTGTAGGGTAAAAGTGTTAGCTCTTCACAACCACAACCTGTACTAACACACTTTACAGCTTGACTACAAGTAACATGTAAATACTAATAAAGTAAAAGAGCATTAACAAATTTAGCTGTAATATACACTTTTTCTCTGGTTGTGAAAAGTGGAGATAAGTTGTATGTAGCGTCTAAAAATATCGCTTTGTTCACTTGTCACACTTTTTCCCTAGTTTATATTTGCCGCTGAGTCGGCGTGTAGATTATCCTGTTTTTTCTTGTTTCGTTCTTGCTACTTGAAGAGGAGCAGAACATTCTCGTTTTCATTCATTCTTGTTCATTCTGTCTTGAGATCTGGAAGTGTGTACTTGATAGTCAAGTCAGTTTGTTAATTAAGATTATCCTATAGATAACCCTAGAACTATTGCATTTATGGGAGAAATTAATTATTGTTGTTAAGTTATTTAGTCAGTGAATAAAATAGGGACATAGAAACTATTACATCGATTATCGATAGTTCCTTATTTTAGGTTAAATCCGTGTTATCGTTTCTCTGCAAAGCATTCATCGTCCATTTGACTGAGTCGGAATTTACCATATCAAGCGTAGAAGGAAGTGAGCGCTATAGTCGTGAGGATTATAGGACCAGCTCTTCACATCAATTGGAGGTTCCACCGAGATTCCGATTCGAAATTGACCAGGACCATGGAGGCTTTGAAGAGAAAACGAGCTCCAGTGCGTGCGACAGTGACGAAGCTGTGCAACGAGCTGGACATGGAAATGCTGAACGAAGTACCCAACCCTCGACACTGAAAGATTTACTAGGAAGGTTGGAGGTTAACGGCAACAAATTGATGGGTATGGATAATTCAGTGATGGACTATATGACGTCTCCACCTACGAAAGAAGAAACTTTTGACGACGACCAGATCCAGGTGAGTACGACGCATGTGAAGCATATAGTGCGAGAATTGTTCACTATCAGAACGAAGTGGAGGACTTTGTCAAACCGATACCGAAAATGCTGGATGGACAATCGACCCTCAACAAGACATACAAACTCCCGAAAATAGAGGTTCAGAAATTCAAAGGGGAGATAATTGATTGGCTTGGTTGGTGGCACAGTTTTCCAAAATCCATGAAGACGACAAGGTTCATGCAAGTGACAAGTTCCAGTATCTCAGCCAAGCCATGGTGGAAGGAACAACAGCAGCAACATTGGTAAATCCTATCCACAAACAGCTGAGAATTATCCCAAGGTTATTGCAGCCCTCAAGGAACGGTTCGGGAAGGAGCGACTGCTGAAGCGGTTTATGTTCGAGAATTACTCAAGATTACCGTCAAGAACTCCCGTGAAGGCTCCAGAATCTCAGAAACCTACGACACGCTGGAGGCGCATATCAAAGCTTTGGAATCCTTGGGAATTACGTCCGAGATGGTAGATGTGCTCCTGCTGCCCCTTGTGGAGTCCTGTCTCCCTGAAGAAATATTACAGCGTGGCAGAGAGCAACAATTATGGAAAGGACGATCCGACCGCTGTACCCCCCAAGAAAGAGTTCGACTTCCTAATGGAGTTCCTGAGACGTGAAGTCGAAAACGAAGTACAGCGCCAGATGGCCCAACATGGGTTCAGTGAAAAGGAAACCGCAGTTACAACTGTGAAGAAATTTGGGACTGGAAATAAGAGTAAGAAGACTGAAATTCCTACAGCAGCCTCATTACATGTGACCACGAACGAGGGGAACTGTTGCATCTTCTGTGATAAGCCCGGCCATCGAAGTGAAGACTGCTTTAAAGCCAGGAGTATGAACCAGGAACAACGACAAGATAAAGTAAAGAAAGTGGTTGTTGTTTCCAATGTTTTGAGAAAGGTCATAGCTCCAAACGGTGTAAGCAAAATGTTAAATGTTTTATTTGCGATGGACGGCACTTAACCATAATGTGTCGAAAGACGAAGAAAGGGGAAGAAAAAGCCAGCAGCAGTTCCACCCATACCAAGAAAGGGTCAGAGAAGAAAAAGGAGGAGCCGGAGGACTTCAGCAAGCCAGAGGATTCCAGTCAAACTTCCAGTAACAGCAATCAAGTTGCTAAAAGAAATTTAGTGTTATTGAAGACTCTCCGGGTTCGAGTGCGAGGCACCAACGGTAGAGAAGAAGAGGTTCGTTTACTTTTGATGACGGTAGCCAGCAGAGCTATGTAGCCACCTCCTTAGCCAGAAACTACAATGTGAGGAGGTCGAGAAGCTGACTATCCAAAACACCCTATTTGGAGGGACAGTAACGAAACCAGAATGAAATCAAGTTCAATGTCATCATGCGTGGTTTGCAAAGGCAGACAAT
>LJIJ01004533.1:0-14494 GCA_001718145.1 Orchesella cincta
CTACAACAAACAAAAATGTTTGATAATTGACAAAAATCATCTTTGGATGCGTACTAACCCTCTAATATCGCTAAACTAGACTATACTGTATGAGCCACGATATTAATAGGAAGACGCTTTGTCGCTTTCAGAAGACATGCCGGTTAGCATCAATACTGAAGTCGTCTTTGAGATACGTAATGTCAAACTTGGTGCAGCCTTTATGAAAATCCCCACGTATAATATTTGTACGAGTTCCGCACGTCCCGTTTTCACGTTTATCTTCAAAGACACTTTTTTGTAGGTATTATGATTAGTGTGTGATTTTTTTTCTCAACAGGAAAGTCTACAACTGTTACCATCCCTCATGCAAAATGAAATTCACTTTAACCCAGATTTTAATTCAGTAGGAAGCTTTTCAATGATTCCTTTCAAGGATTCGGACTACGATTTAATGTTTATTAGTTGCAGCAAGCCGGAAAGGGAGGGGTTTGCTTTTAAGGAGTTCGTAAACGTATTTGACAAGTATGTTTGGATTTGTTTCCTTATTATTTGTGTTTTGATATTTCCAATTGCCACTTGTTTCATTGACGGAGTTGCTGTGACAGTTACTCGTAAAGAACTATTCATATTTAATTGGAAAATGCTTTTGGAATCACGAGTGTATTTTCAACCAGTTATAATATTCCTGGGCCAGGGAGATATATTTACTGCTAAACAACTCAAACACAGCGCAATAAGGTGGCCAATGACGGCTCTTCTACTGGTTTCACTCGTAATCTCAAATGCGTACAGGAATGATAACGTGTATAATATGATAATTCCGCGCCTGCTTATTCCATTTAACTATTTTGATCAGCTGGTTAAAGGGAATTTCGATATTTATAGTCAGATTGATGTATTCTCAAGTCAGTTTCAGTGGATTTATGATGCAAAGGGCCCAAATTATTTTAAAAACTATTTCTTAAAGGGGCCCCATGAATTGAAACGACGTTGTTGCGGACCACTAGATTATTTTTCAACTATTTATTCAGATGTAGCATGGATCAAGAGAACACAACATGAAACACGGCGAATTGTACGGCGAAAACACATGTCGCAGTCATGACAATTTGTTAAACAAGGTTTATAACAACACAAAGTTGTACGAAGCAGCACATTCATTACTAATTCAAGCGACGGGAGCTGAGGAAGATGAAGGGTTTTCTAGGTATAAATTTCAGGATCTTCAGGACGCTGTGTTAAATCTTCGCGAAAGCGTTGCAATGGTTGTGGAACATTGGAAACGGGTAGAGTACTATAAGAAACTGAAAGGCGAAATAAGTTTCTACGTTCACCTTGGAAAGGAAGTTTTACATAAAAATGAGTACGCAATAACATTTGCTGGCTGGATATCGGACAAAAATATTGATGGACTACGTCGAATATATGACTCTGGTATTTGGAACCGGGTACGTGAAATGGAAAAGTGGGAAACAAATTTCGGTTTCGATGTCAACAGTGAAAATAAAGTTCAATGAGCGTCCCTTGGTGGTAATGTTGTGGTGATTTTTACTGTTTTGTGTGCAGGACTTATTTTTGGAATAATGAGCTTCTTGGTAGAGATAAGAAAGTTGCTTATCCAAGTGGCTGGGCTTATATGCAATAGGTTCAAAACAAATGTTGTCGAATTATGAAAGATGATTGTAGCAAAATTTTAATCTAAACTTTGTCAATAAAAGCTGAATTCTCAATAGAAAAAAATTTTAAGTAGAATGCTTGCGATTCGTGATTGACTTACCCGTGGAATTCAACACTTTGCAGGAAAAGGTTTTAATTTTGAAAATTTTACGCCTGGATTTTAGATGATTTCATGCGTTTGGTTCCAAACTAAAGACAAAGTGAACTTATAAAATTATAAAAGTGGCTATTTATTTGTCGATTTAAGGTAGAAATTCAACCTATTGATTAGACGAACTTACAAGGTCCAATTACTCACAAGCAAAGTACGTAATCGATCTGACACCGATTTGTGTTGCTATTTGTAGACACTTATGAATAACTAATATCCCCGAAATATTGGACGTGAAGGGGTATTTTTGTTTCCGTTACAGCGAATCAAAGTTTGACAATGCCAACTTTTGAAAACTACCGAGGTGAGACCAAGTTCACTTTGAATTTTCGCATGTTAATTTGCATAAGGTTTGAGCAGGTTTTGAAATACTATTTCAAAAACGGATAAAACCTGACAAATATGTTTTATTTCATGCTCTACAATGCTGGAGAGTAGGTTTATCGGTACTTCACTGCAATTTTGAAAACTAGAAATTTTATAAAATAGACAATGTATGGGAGAGACTACTCATTTTCAAAACTTTTTCCGTTGCCACGTAAACAAAAATGCTCATTCACGGCAAATATTAAGGGGATAGTGGTTATACGTAAGCGTCTACAATTTGCAACACATATGGTTCAAATCAGTGTACGATCGACAACATACTTTGCTCGTCAGTATTACACTTCCTTACTATTACCATTTGAATTGTAGAAAAACTTATAGTGAATAGGCTTTACTGTTCTTGTTTAAATAGTTGGTGAGGTTCTGCCAGTGAACGGGATTGCACTACTTCTATGCAGCTAACTAATAGCCTTAAGTATCCGGATTATGCCTGCCATCGGTGGCAAAATCCGCTTCACAAAATTTTTTAATTGAAAAGTTCACCAGGATGTCTTTCAACTGGAGTCCACCAACGGAGTTATGAACTGTTTTGTAAAATTAAAACTATCTCGAGACCCTTTGATAAAATGACATTAAATGACAGAAAATATTCCTTTGAACATGAAAGGGCATGCGTAAACGTGACATGAAAGGACACGAGTAAACGCGACGCGAAATTAGGCCGAATTGTATTATTAAGATTAACATAGTTTGGTAAGTTTGGTACACAAATGAAGGTAGAAAACTTGCTAACTAAAACTGAATACCAAAAATACGTATAACCCAGAAAATCTTAAAATATAACTCGAAAATTTTGAAATATTATTCGGAAATATAAATCGGAAACTTGAGAACTTATTTGAAGATTATAAATTCAGTGGCTGACTGTCACTTACACATTATTGAAGCCAACTAACTTTTTATCTCGAAGTTTATTTAAGTGCAAGCGTTAATGTTATTATCGGGTTGCCGATTAAGGTATCGTTAGGAGAAAAACATGTGTCGTACAAAATTTATCTTACCGTGCTTGATCTTATGTTAGCGATTGGTCCCCCGTTGAAGCGCCACTATGGCAGTTCTGCACACATTTTTAAGTGTTTAGACCAACAGTATGGGAACCAATATAGTATGGGACGCAAATCTCCTAGAACGCATATAGTATGATACGCAAGTATGATGGGACGCAAATTGACCATGTGTGGCAAAAACGTTGGGACGCAAGTACCCGGTTACCCCCATGATAACATTTGGCCATTCGGATATGAGTGGGATGATCCAAAGCACGCGTCCTTTGGAACATCTCTCCAAATCTGGTCAAATCCAGCCCCGTAGCAAGGGTAGAGCGAGGTTTAGCGACCGCTACAGGCCTCCCCATAAAAAGGGGCCGGAAGGCCCCCCTTTTTCCTGGCAGCTGTATGAAATTTTACTAACTACCGAAAAATTTACAGTGATATACTTCTTCTGCACTATAGCGACATAACATTTTTCCGACTTGTTTGGTACTTTTGGTTCCACTTGCAAAAACCATAAAACAAAGAAATAAATCCAGAATGTATAGCTATGGGGAATATGAAACGTATCACAGAACGTGTTTACGTGTTGTAAATTAGGTGCTGGTTTGTTAGGTATGAATAAACACACGGTTTTGTCATTGTTTTTGCAACAGTTGACAGGGATTAGTATCGAAGAAAGTATGCGACGTTTTTTAACTCATGACAAATTATTGGTACAAGGGGTACTTTTCTTGTTGGCTACTCACAATTAAGCAGCAAAAATGCAAAACGAACCGGACACAGCAGACCAGTGGTGAATACGCAAGAAAGCTGATATGCATGAGCGAAAAAGCCTGGATACAAACGATTATTTTCCAAACTGAAAATCATTAAAAATTAGGTGAGATCAACAATAGGCCATGATAGAGTAACGAGGGAAGGTTAAAGTGAGTTGAGCTCGGATTGACCTAAGATTTGGCATGTGTGTTCGTTTTAGGTGTCTTATCGCGTATATTCAGTATCTAGTCTACATCACATCAACGTTTTACCAACCTTAAACATTCGAATATTCCTATGGAATTTTTCATGGGAACATATAAACTGAAAGGGTCACGTTTATTTTATTAAAAACTTGGCCACAAGAAAAATCAGTCTCACTAGGTAATGTATGGTTTCATGTAAAATAACTAATGAATAAACTAAATCAACAATAAATTGCCTCATAATTTATATACTACATCCAAAATCAATTGGAAATGCTTGACCTTTAAACCTATCTCATACGGAAGTTTTGATTTGAGTTTTCAATGCCTGTTTATGAAAGGGTTTCGAAACCGTGACCTCACACGCTTACTTTAATATTCCCTCGTAAGTCACTTGGCGATATTATCAATTGAACACAACGAATGTTCCTGAGTATACTTTCATCCAATAATTGCCGACTTTGCCACAACAAAATTTCGCAAAGTAGGCAAACTGTAAGAAGACAGAAGGCTTAAACACTAACGAAAACTGTTTTTACTAAACATCGGACCAATGCGATAGATTTATGATTTTAATTTATGAAAGGGTTATTTTTTTAAACAAAACTAACTGCTGTCTGATATGAAAATACCAATCTAAATAATTAAAATAAATTGATACTCTGTGCGTTATGAATGATTTGGTTTTGTTTTTTCAAATTTTCTTATACCGTAAACTTTCTAGCAGGTTTTAACAAAAGTGTTATATCATGGTTATTTTCCACCTGCTTATATATAGGCCTCCCCCAGCCTTGATAAAGGCCTCCCCAATTGACGCTACGCCACTGGTCAAATCAAATCAAATCTGGTTAGTTGACTGTCAAGATTTGACGTGCCAAGATTGTTTTCTTTCTTGAGCGAAAGTTGTTTTCAATGAATGTTGGAGTGGTAATACTGATCGACTCAAATAATTTATGTCATGATGGTGTCTTGCGAATTGACTGTGTGGCTTACATTACTGATGTTTTCCTTTCCTTTTTTTGTTTTACTTCTGTTTTATATGCCGGATAATTTTAAGGTGTTACACGTTCATTGCTTTTGGAATTTCCCTGTAGTGCTTTTCCTATAGAATGTATCTAACTAGTGCGTAAGTCACAATTCCATACGACCCCAAACACAGAAATTATTAGAAAAATAATTCATATATTTCTATTCAGCGCATTACCTTATTCCATCTTTAAACATGTGTTGGCAAAAAACAGAAATTGGAAACTTTTATGCTGTATGGAATTTCAGAATTCTACCTTTTTCTACTAATACTGATAAACTTACCCGTTCACGTTCTTCGATTCAAGATGCAAGTACTCGTGGATTAACTTCCAAGTCGATTTAAAGAAAAAGACCATCAACTATCTGACAGTTACGGTCTTATGTTACCACTGTGCATTAAAAGCCATAGAAATTTTTTAACCTGTGGGCACTTTTACTACGAAAACGTGTTTCAAAATCGATTGGAATCTATAAGATGTCCTGTTCTGCGATTAAAATTTTAATGATGCCAATTATAAAGTTGCCTTCAATTAAAGAAGACACAAGGGTGCCTCAAACTTTTTGGCTCCGATTTTGCTGAAAATTTGTAGGATAGTTCATTTTGATGCGCAGAGTACGAATCTGCAATTATTAGTGACATTTAACGATTTTTTCACTTCGAAACAGTGTAAATTTAACGGTAATAATGGTTTTTCGCCGTTTTTCCCCTCTGGGTGCCGCCACGATCGTTAAATTTCTCTAATAATTGCAGATTCGTAATCTACGCATCAAGATGAACTATCCTACAAATTTTCAGCAAAATCTGAGCCAAAACGTTTGAGGCACCCTTGTGTATTCTTTAATTAAAGGCCACTTTTGTATGAGGTTGTGTTTATTCAAACCTGTATGTTCACATGGTTAGCATATTGTAATAAAATGTAGCAAATACAGGCATAATAAATTTCCGAATTTTATTTATCAAGTAATTGTAAATACAGTAACTAGAAGTCAGCAGTAAAGCAGGCATTAAAGCGTAAATATTTTTGTCTGAGCATTAAAGCAGATTAAAACATTTAAGCAAACATTCTGCAGATATATTAATGGACTTCAACACCTAACTTTTATTATATTGCGACTTCATTGACTACCTGAACCTTTTACTTTACTTGTTTGAAAACAAGCTTTTCTCAAAACTTTTTTTTTCAAGTTCCTGTCTTTAAATTTGTCTTCATAATGTGGGATGTGGTCGCAATAATTTGTGCGTTTATTATATTAATAGCAAGCATCATTTTCGACCCTTTGGGATATGAAGATTTCAGAGTCGGACCCGTAAATTTACAATTAGCAGGTAAATATTTAAAACTATCTTCTTACAAATATTCAGGATAGTACTTAATTTTTTCCAAATGTTGAAGCAATGCGCCAAGGTGAAGCCAACGAGATTCTCCGCCGACCGCATAATATGCCAAGGGACCAGCGTGACCGATGTAGGTGGCAGGTTTAACAATTGAAAAATCATACTGTTTTACCAGTTTAATACTAATTTTGATTTGCAATCTTGATTTGCAGTATTTTTTGGCATTGAAGATCCCATTTGGCAGAGCCGAACTAGAGTCGCCAGGTCAGGATGAAAAAATCAACGAGGATTAAAAATTTTTTGGAAACAGTTTGGGCCAGACCCGCACGAGTAGGTTGCACAAAATTGTATCTGAATAAAGGAAATAACAACATTTCAAATTGTGTTTGCAAGCACTGATTCACACCTTAGTAATTCTGGTAGAAACCGTAAGTTAAACTTTAGTTTACATTTTTTGGTACAAATTAAGTTTATTCTTTCATTTCATTTTAAAAATTGCGTTTTTACAAATAGCTACCTTCAAAGTTTTGATAAAGTACATGGGTTGAGTCACCCCTGTTGACTGATTGACTTAAATTTTGCACACATGTGGACCTTTTCATTCTGTGAAACAATAATAAAGCATATTTGGATACACGAATATCTGGGGGTATGGAGTCAAATGCAATTTCAAAGCTAAACAGCTCAGAGGATTGAAGTGTAAATTATAAGTTTTCAACGGGATCCCTAACTAAAAATACGAGAAAAATATAATGTTCAAGACCACAGGTAGCTAACTGAAATAGGTAATAATATACATGGGTTCCAGACGTATAAACGGTGGTCAAACCATTGGTACCCTGTTACATTTAGTTCAATTTAAGTACAGGACATCCAGTTTCCTTTTCCAAGTCGAACTGGAGTGTACTATATCGCCTGGATCACGGATGCACTGTGACTGACTGCTACGATCCTGCTATACTGAAACTCTAATTAGGGCCATCATTGCGTTCCTTTCTACATTCTTTAAAACTTTTTCTTAACTTCAGAATACCGGGCCTAAGACCTCCGACATTCTGAAATTTTGTCGATATTTGGAAAAATTGAATAGTGTCAAACACCACAGATTTCTCTTCCGTAGTTGGCACCAGAGAAAATTGGCTTTTACGTGTGGAAGTCTTTTGGCGGAACCAGCCAACTCCAACGGCCTAGCAATGCTTAATTTCCTGTCACATCAGTCACCCCCATTTTCAGTCGATGTGGTGAGCTCCACGGTTTGAAGGTGGCAAGCTTTGACTGTGAAAAGTTTGCATTAGGAGAGGTGCTTCTATTCTCAGATTTTCGGTGCTTTTATAGGACATGCATGAATATGTGTTAAACTCCCATGGCTGCCAATCCTCCAGCCAAGCACATTTCCAGAATTGCAGAAAACCTGTCCCCGGAAAAATAATATTTTCACCAATTCCTTACTCAGCCGACCTCAAATCGATTTCAGTTTGGAACAGTTGTGTAGATGTTGCGTACGAGAAAGGACTGCAAGGAAGGGGTGAAGTAAAACGGTGCATGTGGTTCCACTGCTATCAAGCCAATATTGCTTTCCCAAAAAGGGTAGTCAGAAGATACTGCAGCTACTCAATTTAAAGGCAGGTCGTTGTTCATCATTGTCAGCATGGTAAGCAAACCTATTTCAACGAATGGCCGGCTTCTCCAATTCCACTAAATTTTTGCTACCATCCATAAAAATCCCATTTTTTCTGGTGTGCAGGACCGATGTTCCGAATCCACTTGATCAACTTCAACAATAGATCCCGTTTTCCAAAACTAAATTGGCAACTGCTTTTTCTTAAGTTTTGTTACAGTTTGGCAACCTTTCTGCAATTCAATAAGCATTGAATCTATATGATTTGAGTGGAATTTGTGTGTAGTTTAAAGCACAACGCTTTTATGTTCACATTTCTTGCAATTTATTAGCAGTTCATCAATGAGAAGATTCCCTTCAGCTGTCAACTGCACACTCCCCAGCGTACCCATAATTTACGAAATGCGTATTTAAGGCCGAAGATTGATATTTGCTGTCACTTCTGTCATCTTTCACTGCCTTGTCGTTTGATCATAATTTTTTGAGTATTGCAATGTAACTAGGTTTCAGGATTTTTTCACGGTATTCCAAAGTGTTTCCTGAACAAGTTGTTTTTTCCTAGAACTGCTTTGCCATTCTGGGATACTCTGAGCCATAGCCGGTTAACAAAAAAGCAGACTTTTCCTACACCTCGATTCTTGTCAACGAATGAGCTTATTCTGATCTACCATTTTAACCGAACCTCGTATGATTTGGCGATTATTATACAGGGAAAATTCAGCCAATTTTAAATTTTCTTCTTGTGACAAAAAATAAAAACTTGAATCTACGCAGGTTTTAGGAAAACAAAGAAACGTCAAAATCATTTTACCAGTTTCTGAAATATTTGAAAATTTTTATTATAACAAAACAATTTACTGGCGGTTTCTTGCTGATTTGAATTCCCAGTCCCAAACTAACAGATAGTTTGGATATGCCCCAACAACCCACTGTTTGCATATGATTTGTATCAATTCGGTTCTTCTCAGATGCAATCACATGGAAGTAGACACACTTCTTCCAGTCATCGAGAAGGTAAATATCTGAGCAGTGATCATGAAAATGTCATTCTAATAAATATGTCATTTGTCTGGGCGAAGACTAATTTAAACAATATTCATAGTAATTTGTCATTTAAAACGGTTTTTATTCAACCCCAATGTAGCAATTCTTTCTGACAAATGATTGTAGAAATGATTATAGGTTTATAACAAATAAACTTTTTTGATTCCAGAATCTTTACTGTTAACAAACAATTATTTGTTTCTTCTCCCCAATTCAATCTGTAATTGAATCAATGATATAATTACTAGCATAGTTATCATTCGGGGTTCAAAGATTATATTCAAAAGCTTCAACTACAATTAATTTGGGCCCATGTTGGGTTGGGCTCGCTGCGCCATGTTCCACTCCTCCTTGTTCCAGAGCCAGAAATCTGTCATGTCGTATAATCCCTTCTCGCACCGCCCTCAAGCTCCACCAAAATGTTTTGAATCGAGGGAGAATCAATCCAGTACTCTTTGCTGCTCTAACAGATCTTTTAAAGCTGTCCTCACTTCGTTGATACTGTTCTTCTGTCGCCGGTATCAAATTTAAAGCCCGTTATCATAAGTCTGAAATCCTTCAGATTCTTGAACTTTGCGACGAGTGTTTTTTGCTGGCAAAAACAGAACCATTTCGTTGAGCAAACCACTGGCCAGCCAGCTCAGAGCCAATTTGGTAAGTACTGGAAGTCCACGTTTGGCCGAGAATAAAACTCCCAAAAATTTTCGTAGAGGTTGCCCAAAACCAATAACCTCCTTGAATTGAAGGTGGCTCAAAAGACGAGGAAACTTAACCACAAATTCAAACAAGTCATTCAGGTTACTTGATCAAAAAACCCATTCGGCAACCTCAGACATGTTTATTGCCAGAAAGCTAAGCTTTTTGCTTGCACCTTGTTGTAAAAGAGTATGACGGGCCAAGACATATAATTGTTTGAGATTTTCCATTGAATATGGACGGAAGCTCAATGCATCAAAGAACCATGGTTTGGAAAATAAGCTTCCTTGCAATCAAGTCCAGGTTCCTCAGTTGCCCTGCGGTATGATTTCAGTAGCCAATACTAATAGGAGACCGATCGCGTGTGTCAGTGGTGTGGACAGTTTTAAGACTTGTTAGGCAGCTCAATGGTGGCATACACGAGATTTTCCCCCTCAAATCTGGTTAAAGTTTGCAACTCTTAACATTGATAAAAGATAAGATGCAATGGCTTTGACGTGAGGAGTTAATCCGAAGCGAGTTCTACCGAAGTTTGTTGGGGAAAGAGTAAACTTTGTTTGTCACAAAGCGAAGCTCGAAATTCTGACCAAAGTTGCCAAAAGGTGTTTGGATTGAGTTGGAAGCAAATCGATAGAGGTTATGCAGGCGATGATTTTCTGCTTCAGCAGGATGAAATTGTTTGGTGTCCAAAATTAGCAGAAGAGCGAGTTGGGAATGGTTGATAGCGGATTTCATTCCCACTGGCAGATGAACGTGTAAATCCACGCGAGTTCCGTGTTTGCGCCAAATTTTGGAACCCTACTTTCACACAGGACTTTGCAATACCCTCTATAATGTTTGTTCAGGAGCCCCATATCATTGGTACAATGGAATCCAGGTCGGACACGGATTAGAACACTCTATCAGGCTTCTTAGTTTCCAAAGAGAAGCTAAGCAGACGAGCGTTGAAAAGGTCGCTAGTCTCCAAGTTTTTGAAGGTAGAGCGAGATCACCTAATCAATCCAGCAATGCCGTAAGTTTTGTAGGCATGGTATTTGTAGGATAATAACGAGGTGCTTACATGATCAAGTTGTAATGCAGCAAATTATTTGTTTGTTTCCTCCCTCCTACTCCATCCTTGCCGTTTGGTTTAGCATACGACCTAATGGAATAGAAAGTCACAAACCTAATGGTTAGAAAATAATAGAAGGTGTATGTAAAACGAAACTAAATAACGAAACCGTGATTACTTACTTGTGGCAATGCCTTCAGCTGTACTGCTATTTCAGTACAGGTCAAAATAGCTGGAATCCATAACACGTATGGTATGATTTTTTTTGTCAAAAATCGAGTGGTTTTAACTTACAATTCACACTTGAAGTGCAAGGAAAAAGTGACATGACAATGAGGCATGGCAAAGTTGTCTCAAGAAATATGTAGAAATGGACCATTATAAGTTACTTTGTATAAGATTTCACATGAAAACGATGAGTCAGCTAAAAAGTGGAAGCTCAGTTCCGAAGGTTTATTGACCCGCAGAGAAAAATTTATTTTGTGAGTCTCATATCATTTAAATTACTTCATTATTCATTTCATGAGCTCAGTTTTTACCCCGAATAAAATTTGCCAAAATCTGTTAATAGTCCTACTTTCAAACAAGAAAATGCTTTGGCCAATTGATGGATTTTTATTGCCGATTTAGCATGTAGTTGTAAATTCATGTATGGGTCGAACTCGATGATTGTGCGTCATGTCACCTGCTAGGTGGCAGTTATGTAACTTACTAAATGTCACCTACCTGTGACCTTTGTTCGCCATCTATCAACACGTGTTAACTACGAATTTTTAACACTAAAACGTTTTAAAGCATTCCCTGAATTACAAATACACTAAACACCGGTAATATTCGTGTAAAATCTACCAGCATCACGTATTCTCGTCAGTTTCACTTTTATCAGCATTAATTATAAATAGCCTACACACTCCTCAATTATTTAAAATCAAACAGAATTTTTGTATTCTATGAAAATGGGCGTATTTCCGGGAGTTCGGATGTCTGTCTGTCTGTGCGATAACGTCAATAAACAAAATTACTTCAATCACTTAAATCTTGGCACACTGCTTAGGTGAACGGGACGAACCCTGTTGATTTTCAGCTAAATTGCTGCAACTAATCATAGGTAACTAATCATAATTAAGTTAAGTCATAGAGTATATATGGACTCAAAAACTTTACAGTGCCCCATTTAAACCCGCGCTAACTATAAATGCCATTACTGTGTAGAAAAGGTGATAGTGAAGGTAGGTAATTAAGGGAGGTAAGCGATAAATTAGATGGATAAGAAACAGTTAAGAAGGATACGCAATAATTAAGAATAATAAGTAATAATCAAGAAGCATAAGATAGAATTATGGCGGGTAGGTGTTTATTAACAAGGATAAATGATAATTAACAAAGGTAAGGGAAAATTAACTAGGATAAGTGAAAATTAACAAAGATAAGGGAAAATTAAGGAGGATAAGTGATAACAAAGATAAGGGAAAATTAACGAGGATAAGTGATAATTAAACAAAGATAAGGGAAAATTAACGAGGATAAGTAATAATTAACAGAGATAAGGGAAAATTAACGAAGAAGGTGATAATTAACAAAGATAAGGGAATTTAACGAGGATAAGTGATAATTGAAGGAAGATAAGTTACGATTATGAACGACAAAAGATAAAAATACATGCGTGTATAAAATACAGTAAACATGATTATGAATAATCACCGTGGGATAAATTTTAGGACGTGTTTTACCAAGGAAAGATTAGTGTGGATAAAACAAATATAACATGAAATATGCTTATTTGCTTTATAAAGTGGAAAGAATTATGTTCAAAAAATATTCTCAAGTGGCTTCCAGAAAAGCTAGCCATTTATTAATGTGATATATATAAGATACAGCAAACTTTGGAACAAATTGTAAAGTAAATTCATGTTTATTAAAACCAGCAACATTTCATTATAAAGAAAGATTTCATAACCCCTTCATTTCATAACCCTTTCGATGAGGGTTTTTACAGTCATTGAGGAGCCATTAAAGGGATGTCGTGGTGGTAATGGATGATTCTCCTCAATTTCCCGATTGGGAACTGTTCCGAACCCCCAACTTCCTAACTCTAGAATGTAGTGTAGTGTTCGGAATATTGTAAGCGCGAGCAGCAACATACAAAGACTTTCCATTCCGAACATCTTGAATGGCAGCCCAAATCTTGATCAGTGTACTTGCGATCCTTGTGGGAAATCGACCAAATGTTTTCTCGTTTTCGTGGAAACTGACACACCGTTCTTGCTCAAGTTATCGTAGAGCGTGGTGACTGGAATTTTAAAAGCTCGAGCGGCAGCATAACCACTCATTCCATTTCGAACACTTTCAATTGCAGCTACCATATCACTCTGGGTGTAATTCTTGAGAAAGTTGATTTTCTTTAGCTCCGGTTTTGATCTTGATCCTCCATTCTCGTCGAAAATCCCTTTGACTGCTAAATTTTTGAAGCTTCAGAAATGGATCCACTTCAGCTGAGTCCAAGGCACAAGTGCCATTGTAAATGAGCTCCACGACTTGCTTCATGGAAGAAAAGGTCATCTCACCAGTAAGAATGAAGATTGGGTAAGCCCTTGGATTCTTAGACAGTTCCTTTAAAGTAATGGGATCCAGCTGCAAGAACCATTCTATGACACTTGAGGATCTGGCCATCACAAACTAAAGAGACGTCAGAGAGTTTTTTCCGATCCAAAAAACTCCTGCAATTGGTTGGAGGCGGTGCCAAATGGATTTTCCATTTTAAAACAACACTGGTTTTTCGCCATTTTTGGATATTCCTGGAATAAGTAGTTTGAATTAATCATAACATTCAATTGTAAGATTCGCTAATTAGCCACTGTAACTGAAAAGGAGGCACTTACATAAAAATTGATCACTTCTACGTTTCCGACTCCCACACAAGAAAAATGGAAGTAAAGGGTTGTCAATGCGATGTGTATTTGGTGTTAATTGTAACTTTGAGCTAGCAATAACGCTTTTGCGAATTTAGCAAACTTGTAACAAAAACAAATTCAGTTGAAGCTCTAGAGTGAATTGGTTTTAAATGTTTACTATGAGAGCAAGCGGCTGATTGCGTATCCTGTACTATGTTAGCTTTGAGATTGATCTTTCTCCTTTGGTTACAACCCGATTAGTTAAGATGATCCGAACAGGAAATAGTAGAACATGGGACGGAATGTAGATGCTTCTTGCAAAAAGCACATTGCGGCATTTTTGTATGCACAATATAGGAAATGGGGACACTTTGGACAATACTTGAATTTTTCAGAGAGTGTTGTGAAGCTGCTCGTCTTTAGAGTGAATGCTTTACTACTCCCTATGAGTACAGAATACAAACAAGCATTTGGTTCTCGGTGATATATAAAATAGCATTGTGCACTGGCTCAAGGCCATCATACATGCAAAATACACGTTCTCATACTCAATAATTTATCCTGACAAATGTGTGGATGGACGAATTAAATATTATAAGTATACTTTAATGGTTCACAGTTACCATTTGGATTTTGAACTTGTCCTACTTAATTGTAAATAGCTAAGGAAGCCAGAAT
>LJIJ01004534.1:0-14494 GCA_001718145.1 Orchesella cincta
CTAACAACGAATTCGACGATCTAATGAATGGTGCATCACAGACATTAATGAGTGATGCGTTTGAAGCGACATCATGATGAAGGTTAAAAAATAATAATTAGTTAAAATGGCATCTACTTCTTTAGCTCTAGCTGAGTTTAAAAACGATAATGACAGAAAGTACAACTAGGATTGATATGTAGGATTACATTACCCGCATTTGCTGCATTCGCTTCTCTTCCTTTTGATCGCGTTTGTAAAATAAGAATCCCAGGATTGCACACATTCCAATTGCCATAATTGGTGCCTTTGGTAGACCTACCACGACATCAATGAGACGGTTCCGTATCACTTCCTAAACCCCACAACAAAGTCATCAATTAAATCACTGTCAGTCAATACCAACATCATACTCTACTGTCATACACATGTCATCCTAGTCTTTTGTAAATTCCAATCATAGCACTTACATTCTGAGCAGCCATGCCCACTAAAGCTAGCATCGACCACTACAAAGATCGCTTGAACCTTTGCAAACATGGTTGACAGGTCTTCGTGACCTGAAATGAAAACAATGGTAGAGTTAGCACTTCCTATTGTAATACCATCGATAAAATGAGTAAGATTAATTAATAATGCTGGCGTATTTACAAGTTACTGAGTATTGCACGTCAAATCAGAGACAACTGTGGGTGAACAAATACCACCTGATTAGAAACACAAAATAGAGACGACAAAAGGTCAATAGGGTGTAGATGGTTTGGACAGATATTTGCGATGGAAATATAACATGAAAAATATAAGCACCAAGAAATGTCAATTTGCAAAACCAATTATTACTTAGCGAGACTTGCAAGACTGATTACAGTGATGGCTTTCTTATAAAACAAGTGATGATTCTACACAGACAGCGACAGAACAAAGTGATGTTGTTACAAGGCCGTAAGTCACAAGTATCACGAATTTGCTTTTAAAAATCTCCAGCTGTAAAGTTGGATGCTTGGACTAAAGATTTCTCTAACTATTTAATTTACTTTATTATCAGCATCAGCCAAACTTCACCTGACAAAACTATAAACCAGACTAGCAATATTAAGAAATGCTTTTTATCCCGGTTCAATTCGTAATAACAAAATTATAGATAATATAAATACAGCATCAATTTATTAACAATTACTAAAACCCCGCACAAGACTTAGAGGGATGACTAGAGGACGGGCAGGAACAACAACAACAACATGAGTACATTGAAGCTTACTGACATGTGGCGATCAATAGAGCCTAACACTTGCCTCCTTGGTATAGGCCGACCTGCTACACCTCTAATATTCATAAAGGCTCAATCACAACACATCAGACACCAGTGTCTGTACTATGCAAGGCTTGTACTGATGTAGAAGTTAGTGGGTGTATGGTGCTGTGGTTGAAAGACAGCTCTTTAGTCGCATGCATTGTCAGTTTGTGTGGCAATGTTAATAGATACCAGAGCTCTGTTCCTTTCACCACAGCATCATCGCACAACTAACTTCTACATTTTAGTACAAGGCCTGCATAGCAAGCCACTGGTGTATGATGTGTTGTGATTGAGCCTTTATGAATATTAAGAGGTGTAGCAGGTCGCCCCTACTACCAAGGAGGCAAGTGTTAGGCTCTATTCATCGCACACATGTCAGTAAGCTGTCAATGTGCTCATGTTGTTGTTGTTGTTCCTGCCGTCTTCTGGTCATCCCTCTAGTCTTGTGCGGTGGTTTAGTAATTGTTAATAATTGATGCTGTATTTATATTATCTATAATTTTGTTATTACGAATTGAACCGGGATAAAAACATTTCTTATATTGCTAGTCGGTTATAGTTTTTGTCAGGTGGAAGTTGCTGAATGCTGATAATAAAGTAAATTAAATAGTTTAGAGAAATCTTTAGTCCAAGCATCCACTTACAGCTGAAGATTTTTAAAACAATTCGTGATACTTGTGACTTACGGCCCTTGTAAAACATCACTTTGTTCTGTCGCTGTCTGTGTAAATCATCACTGTTTATATAGCCATCACTTCATCAGTCATTCAAGTCTCGCTAAGGTAATAATTTGGTTTTTGCAAATTGACATTTCTTTGGTGCTTATATTTTTCATGTTATTATTTCCATCGGCAAATATCTGTCAAAACCATCTTACACCCTATTGACCTTTTGTCGTCTCTATTTTGTGTTTCTATCAGGTTGGTATTTGTTCACCCACAGTTGTCTCTGATTTGACGTGCAATACTCAGTAACTTGTAAATACGCCAGCCATTATTAATTAATCTTACTCATTTTATCGATGGTATTACAATAGGAAGTGTACTAACTCTACCATTGTTTTCATTTCAGGTGACGAAGACCTGTCAACCATGTTTGCAAAGGTTATCAAAGCGATCTTTGTAGTGTCGATGCTAGCTTTAGTGGGCATGGCTGCTCAGAATGTAAGTGCTATGATTGGAATTACAGAATACTGATGACATGTGTATGACAGTAGAGTGGATGTTGGTATGACTGACAGTGATTTAATTGATGACTTTGTTGTGGGGTTTAGGAAGTGATACGTAACCGTCTCATTGATGTCGTGGTAGGTCTACCAAAGGCACCTATGATGGCATTTGGAATGTGTGCAATAGTGGGATTCTTATTTTACAAACGCGATCAGAAGGAAGAGAAAGAATGCAGCAAATCGGGTAATGTAATCCTACATATCAATCCTAGTTGTACTTTCTGTCATTATCGTTTTTAAACTCAGTTAGAGCTAAAGCAGTAGATACCATTTTAACTAATTATTATTTTTTAACCTTCATCATGATGTCGCTTCAAACGCATCACTCATTAATGTCTGTGATGCACCATTCATTAGATCGCCGAATTCGTTGTTAATGCTTTTATCATTTATTTCTGCCCACAGCTATTAATTCGAGATGCCGAGAGAAACGCTGCTGCATTCCGGGCTGAACGTAAACTCAAAGAGGACCTCGATACGTCTCTGGTGTCTGAAGAAGACTGACTTGTCTGTATAATTGTATCACCAGAACGTCCACTCTTTCTTTTAAAGACAATGATTTTGGTACCCGTCATTTTGGGTATAAAATAATCTACTTTTGATATCGAAATTTTGTAAGGAACTCATGTTTGTTCTCTTGTTTTATAAAGCAAATCCGTAGTGCAGTGTTAGTAAATTCTAGTATGTGTAAATAAGAGCATCACATTGTTCAAAGTCCAATAGCGTATTCAACTTCTCGTTAGAGACAGATAAAATTAATTGAATAAATTGCTGTGAAACTTTTGTAATGAATTCCAGTACAACTTGTCATTAACGTTGAGCAAACAGATAGTGCCCAAAACATTACATAATTTATATATCAATTGGAATTTTTGTTAGAATAAGCGCACAGTGATAATGTTGCTGTTTTTATGCCCCCACCGGGTTTCGTTTAACAAGCATACTCATGCATACTCGTTTTATTATTGTTTATTTTACATTACATTACCCATATGGCATGCCGATATTTGGTCACAGCCTTGCGTTGATCTGATATGCATCGATAGGATATGACTTGTATCCTCAGGTTAGTAAGGTGACATTATGCTGATAAATCCAACCAGTTTCTCATTTTTACTAAAAATCTCAGTATTTTCAATTCTTAGGATCTAATACTATTATTGGGCTCAGTCCACATTTTTTGAAAGCTCATCACTAAAATTTGATGTGGGACCATACGTCTACAACTTAGCAAAATATAAGCTTTAAATTATGTATTTGCGAAAGAGTAGTCCGGGAAAGGAGATTCAGATTGGTCAGTTTATGTCGGGTTGTTGTCTGGCTATGCAGCATTATAAATAATGTTTAAACACTTATATACAAGTAAAAAATCAGACAGAGGTTTGAGGTATTCATGTTGATTAGCTGAGACAATCATGTCTCGAACTAGCAATTGGAGACTGTTAATGGCATCTGCAGGGGTTGTAACACCTACCTGATGGCATTACATGCTATAAGTCTTGCGTATAAGCATTGGATTTTATTTATAGGACAGGAACCAAAAATCGCATAAATTATATTCTAACCGGGGACGGACAGGGGGATTAAATCATGTCTTTAAGCGACACTTGTCATTCATTAACAAATGCATACATTTTCGTTAACACCTAGCACGATTATCAACCAAATATCAAACGTACTCTCTATTATCTTTCGTATTCCAATTTACATTACATGTTCGTTACAATTTAGGGCACGTTTCGATCCTCCCTAGACAAGCATGAGTGCGTTGCAGACGAATTCGGGGAAGAGGGTGCGAAGAGAATTGTATTGATGTTTATGTGAATGAACCTAGCATTATGCTGATACCGAATTAACACGATAAATCCTGTCGCAATAAAACAGTAGTTTGTCCTTCATATATTACATTTCAATTACACATGCAGAATACATAATTAGCTAGTGTTGCTTAATAATAATATGATGCAATGGACTTAGAAATACTCCTGCAGTATTTTCTCACATGCAATTTTAAAAATTCAAATTTACTCCTTAAAACTAATAACAACAGACATGGGCTTTCTTCGCACATGCAGAGAAAGTTTATGAAGAACAATTACCATTACCAAACCACGTTTCATTCCCATGCAATCCAATGAGTTAATTTGACTTGCCGTTCTGACGAACGTCTGCTTATTATAGAAGCATTAAACGAGAGGGGAGGACGGATAATCGGATTCACTTTATAATGTGGTTAGGTAATGATGGTGATCTAATGATATATCGGCCGTATCATCGTCATCAAAGTTTTAATTTTAATGTGACGAGTACTAATTACACCATAAAACACGCTCGACGCAGCCTCCCATTAAATATATGAAGGATAACTGATTTTTGTTACGAAATTCCGATTATGATGCGACATCGTAAAACCGAAACTTATGCAAGTGATACTTAGGTGGAACTCTGATGGATTGTGGCGAATTAGGAAGCCAAAAACGATTAGTAGCAGAAAAGCTGTTGGGACGATCACATCCAAAAAACTATAACCTCTAGTCCCAGCAATTAGTTTTTCCTAGGCAGCCATTTTTTAAAAATTCTCTAGACCTTTTACTACTTCTGATTTGTAAGAAGTTGTCTTAAATGGCTAAAAGCGTTATTTAGTAAACGCAAACAATTCCCAACCCTAACTTGAGAAGTCAAAAATAGTGTGCCCGTGGAAGTTACCCAAAAATTGGAAAGGAAATCAATCCGCGCATGCATACATCACGTTCCAATTCAGTAAGATTTGTAATAAAAATACAATTTGTACTTTGTTCATGTGTTTTAATCCCAAAACTTTTGATTTTACAGGAAAGCAACTGGTAAAATTTCAACTTTCAATCGCAACCCGATCGACTCTCGATGGACTGTTTGTGGACACCAGGCAATATTATTAGGGCTGGCTTAGCAGAGTCAATAAAGAAGTTGCTAGCCTTCGCGTTAAGTATGGCATGCATGCTCTCGTTGTTTAAGGTATGTGCAATACTGAAATGATTATGAAAACTTATGCTGTGAGGGGGCGAAATATTATAGTTACATACAGCAGCTTCTCTTTGTGACTACAGGCTCCTTCCACGCTTGATTGGAATACATTCACGAAGGTCAAGGAGTTCCTGCTCAAAACGACGCCTATTTTTACCCGATGGATGTCTGGGCAGCTAAAGGAAGTGCATCTGAAGAAGTTGGAAGTAGTGTTCCAAGTTTTCTTGCAGAGGTAAATCAACCTAATTGCATTTCCACTTTTTTCAATTTGGAATCTGTGGTTATAGTTTCATAGTCATAAATTTAATTGTTTTGCAGGAATTTCTTCAAAAAGCTGTCCTGTGACGAGGCATATCGTAAATTTCAACTGTGACTCTGAAGACACAATCGCCTTAACCTCTGAGGAAGAAGAGAAACAAGGTTCGTATGAAGTTCTACAATAGTGAATAGTTGTCTATAATATAACGATGCGGTTGTAGGTAGATAGTTGGTATGTGGGCAAACGTGCATATTCATAACTATTGCATCATTCATGGCTGTTTAGAAAGCATGACAACGCGCTTTATCCTAGCAAAAGTTGACATTATATAAAGTAAAGTAACTTAATTGTCGTTGATTCCAACGAAATCACAAGTTGTGTGGCGTAATACGAAGACTAATGAAAAGCGAACTAGACGAACTCTTATTATTGCTAGCATTTAAAGAATGCAAATATGTGGGTAATCTTGTGATCAAATCTTACCAAAAGGTATAGGTATGTGATTTGAATTATATCATAATAAAATGAGTTTAAAAATTCTTTCTCGTAAAATACTATTTTCTCTTAAAGAAACCGCAGGTCTTGAATGAGTTTTCAGTTTTCATAACTTTCTTACGTTCTCTTTGGTTTTAATTCCCAATTAGTATTAAGAACAAAAACAATTCCTGCCTAAATCAAAAGGCCGTTTCCCCTAAACATGCAATTCAATCTTGTCACAATGTAGATGACAAAATTGTAACCAAATCTGTTGAATTCTCTAACAAAGTAAATTTGAGGTTGCTTCTCGTACAGAAACTGCGGGCCTTGAACGAGGTTTCCGTTTTCAGGTCATTTTTGAATTCAGTTTCGCTTTGATTTCCAAGTAGTATTTTGAATCAAAAAAATTTTAATGGAATGCATGATTCAAAGGTCATTTACCTTAAAAACATGCATATCAGAGGTTCTCTCGCCACACATTAATGTTGTGAAAAGTTGATAGCAAAGACTACCTATTGCCAACTTCATTTAAACTAGATCTATTTTATAATTCTAGATTACACAATCATCACCACCTGTACCTGTATTACGTCAGGGTTTTAAAATGAGGCATTCGACTTTGAAATTATTGAATATTGAATGATCAAAACCGTTCAGGTTGTGGGTTAAATGAATCTAATCATCACCGTCACCCGGTTTAGTTCTGGGCTTAGTTTGAAGTGAAACGATTTAATGTGAAATCGTTTTGGCAGTATTGAAACTTCCTTCATTTCATACAATTATTTAATGAGTACAAATGTATAGGTAGTATTAAGATAACGTCTGACCCAAACGCATGGTTCATTCCAACAACCTTTTTTCAAATATTTAAACACAATTGCCTCAAAAAGGTCGAAAATGACCTTTTCTTATCTCCTTTGAATAGTCCTCGTTAATCAAATGGGTGGACGATTTGATTCCATGTTTTCATGTGATGATCCCGACTGTTTTTGAATCAGTTTGCAGAATAACAAAAGAATTTTCACTCGTTGCTTATAAAATAGATAAAACTAAATATTATAATTACTACAGTAGATCAGGTGTGAATTTCGATCTTGTCACAATGTAGATGACAAAATTGTAACCAAATCTGTTAAATTCTCTAACAAGGTAAAGGTACTTCTCGCCAAGAAACTGCGGGCCTTGAACGAGTTTTCACTTTTCAGGTCTTTTTTGAATTCTGAATGAAAGTTGATAGCATAGACTACCTATTGCCAACTTCATTTAAACTAGATCTATTTTATAATTCTAGACTACACAATCAGCATCCCGACAAAGCACCTGTATTACGTCAGGGTTTTAACGTGAGGCATTTGACTTTGTTGGGATTAATATGGTGTTGCAAAACAGAAGGTTAAAAAGCAAAGTAGTTTTGTACAAAAAGTTAAATGGTAATATTAGGCCATATCATCAAACACTGATATCGTTACAAAATGTATTTGACGACATCATCATAACTTCAAACCACACAACTTCCCACAGATAGTACTTACATTCATCATAAACATTCGCATAAAAATATCAGGCGCATATTGAAAGTGAAGTAAGGCTCCTTGTCCACTTTCACTTTTCAGCAAAACGGTAGCTCCAAATGCCTTTAAGTTAGTCACAAGTGTTCCAGTGTATACTCTCTCGGCTTGTGCATTAGTACATTTGTAAATTGGACAGGAAATGAAAATCAAATAAATACTTCTACTAATAAATACTAACGCAAACCTACAAGTCACCTTGAACTTGAACAACTTGTTGGTCAAAAGGGTCGCTCGTTTATTTGTTACATTCTTGAATTAGACGAAACGTCGCTTGCCTGAAGAATTCGAAAAACCCGTATTCTATGGCATTCTTAAAATATTACTAGGAGGATAGTCCATGGAGGTTTTTTATAAGGGCTTACCACCTTCCCCAAGAAAGGTGTCTTAGGGAACGTATTTCCAGTTTTATTTCACATGTTAAACTGATTGCAAAGTTTCTTTTGTATGCGTCACCGACTGATTTTTTGAAAGAGGTTTTTGAAGAGACCTTTCTTTTCATTGGATGAATGATTTCATATTTTCTGGCTTAACATTTAGAACCAAAATCTATTATGGTCATCTATTCAGTTGCTGCTTTAGGCAGGCATGTTTAGCTGCCGGCAGTTACATTCAGCTGCCTTTAACATGGATAGTATACGGAACGGCAGCTGAATTCTGCTTTTTAATGGCGGTGATGTAGGTTTTAGAGGAAAACTTTACTCCCAGTAAACAAAGAGAGTACCCAAATAACCTTCAAACTTATCTCAACCATTTTCAACCTTTTTTTTTGAAACTTCGCCTGTCCTGGCCGTGTTTGACAGATTTACAATGCCAGCTAAATTCAGCTGCCGGTAGCTTAGCCGCAACTTCTATTGTTTAAAGTGGCATTTCCTCTGAAAATGTAATTCGGAGAATCGTTCACCACCCATTATAGTTAAGGTAGCACGTTTTACATGGGGTTCAAATGATGAACTCTCTTGCGTATTACTGCGTTAGATTTAGGAACACGACCAGACGTACGTATGTACTATTTCTAGTAACTTCAATGTATGGAGATACTAGTTAACATTAACTACTTTCACGAATACCAAAGCAATAAAAAAGGATAGGGACTGGAAGAAAATTCAACTTGGATTTTTCTATTTCATTCCTCTCACAATTAGTCTCGCGAACTCATATTAAATGAGGTGCTAAGTAAGTTCGGTGATTCGGTGGCATGCCACGTAGTTGAAAGTTAATCTAAAATTGAATAGAATATGGGAATCCAACGAATGGATGATAGTGGTATCCAAGCTGACCCTTTTATGTGAGCCCCGGTTTTATGGCAGCAACACGGTTTAAATGTTAACTATACCTTTTACTTTCACAAATTATTGAATATTAAATGATCAAAGCCGTCCAGGTTGTGAGTTAAATGACGAATTTAATCATCATTTTCTCTCGGTTTAATTCTGTGGTTAGTTTAAAGTGAAGCGATTTAATGTGAAATCGTTTTGCCAGTATTAAAACTTTCTTCATTTCAAACCTTACAATTCCTAAAGATTCTGGAGCATGTTTATTGGTTAAGAAAGAAGATGATTCTGTTTTCAAAGCAGCTCGACAGTTTCCAAGTAGTTGTTGAAGCAAAACATAATGAGGTTAAAAATTGGATTGGCTATTTCTCCGGAGAATGTGCCTCGTAGAATGGCATCATATCATATTCGAATGTTGCGTGCAAAAATGTAACAGCTCAGCCATTTATGGTGTCGCTAAGGCAGTCTCAAGCTTTTTAGTGAAACGGCATCCCTTTCTAGTATATTTAAGTCAACTTAATTCTAGAAATAATAGATTTTGTTATACAGCAGATCCTTTATGAGGTAGTTTACAGTTTAATAAAGGTACATAATGGTAAAAGTAATCCAATACGATGCATCTCTTCCATACAAATAGATGCGGTGCGGATTCTTGATAATATTAAGTGAGAAACCAATGAAAAAAGTATACGAAGTAGAACTTATAAATATTGCACTAGCTTTCTTATATAGTTGTGTAGGTCTAAATAAATGTTTGCACGTTTGCCCACAAATCATTTCAATCGGTGTGTTCAGTCCATACTTTTATATCAAACCATGAAATAGTTTTATTGTTTTACATAAACAGGTTCCGCTTTCATTAATTGATTATGAAATAAAATAACAAATAGATGGTATTATAATTGTAACTATCATTAAACAAGATGTATTAACAACATTGTTAGAAAGTTAAATAGTAATAGTAATAAAATATGAATTTATACTTAGAATTCTAATATAATAGTAGTTCATACACACGTATCCGAATTTCTTTAAAAAGGTCCCATGTATGCACATGTTGTGCCGTTCATAGTTGAGTTACTGCACGGAGGAAAGGTAGGACATTTTAACTGGCCAGGGAATAAGATGAAACAATACTTGGGTATAAATTCCACATGAAGTCGGGTAGTATCATTGCAGTCTACGTGACACCTTCCTAGAAGAGAGCAAGCGAGTAAGTTATAGTTTATCCATCACATTGAAAATCCAACAGAAATCTGTATTAAACGTTATACATTAATTACTTACTTGACAAGTCTAAAAAGAAGGCTTGTCTTGGAAAATTTGAAATGCAAACAACTGCTACCAACAAGCATAGTTTCCACATCATTGGCACGGTTTTCTAAAGCTAAGGATTTTTTAGACTTGAAACTTGTGTTGAGTTCTCTGGTACTACAATGTCCTTCCTGGGTGACTTCAAGCTGAATGGGTAAATACTCCCAACTCGAATCTATTATATACCTGATTCTTCGACCATAACTCGCTTTTCTATGTCGCCGTTTCCTTGTAAAAAATTGGTACGAGTTTTTATGGCGATGGTGATAAACACACAGTACCATCAATCAAAGTAGGTTGTACAACACAACGTTATTTTCATTGCTCCAAATTTAAATTGCAATATTAATTTATTAGAGGATGAGGTAGTCCAGAAAGTTCATTATTTAGTTACGCAATGGGAATCCTTATTAATACAGATTTATTCTTGGTTTACTAATTTGTTTGTTAGCAAAATTGAAGCCGTTACCGGTAACTTACCGGATATGTTTTTTGGGATACAATTTATGTATTATGGAATTCGATTCTCGTACAATGTAAATTAAATTTAAGTGTATAAAGCGTACTTGTGTCTAATTTTCTCAAAACGTTGTTCACGCTGTAGGTTTATTTAGTTGTATATGACAAAAAAAATGTGCATGATATTTATAATACTTTTGTAGAGAAGTTGTTTTGTAAAATGTATACTCTCAATTTCTTAAATGTCAATAAAAACTGTTTTTACCGATCCTGTCATGTTTTATGGACCTTTTTACACACGCATGAATACGTGCCATGTTCAACAACCTGAAAAGTTTGCTTATACTCAGCATATAGGAAGTGAATATGGAAGAATTGAAGCCAAAAAAGCACTAACCAGTAAACGAAATTGCAATTATGCATTTTGTCCGGAAGTCACGAAGAAAAATATGCATAACGAAATAAACACATACCACTGATTTCATTGAAGACTTTCAAAATCAATAACAAAGTTACAAAGCATTGTAGCTTGGATGATCATGGAATTTCCTCGAACATTATGAAACACCAGCTTGCTTGCAGACCACAGAGCAGGGTATAAGCTTTATTCAAATTAATTTATAATTCAAATACTATTTAAAACAGCTTTCACGTCAGTCGGGAAATTTCTGACTTATGAACCAAATAGATAAAACTTATGAATGATTGTGCTATAATATGCTAAAGTATTAAGTCATTAGTTTCATGTTCTTAATTGGATGCATGATGATTAGCCTTCATTTTGATTTCAGCAGGCGTTAAGAAAGTCCAGGCCAAACAGGTCTGATTTGCATTCTGAGCACTTTGAATAATTTCCAGTGAGCTTGGTGGTAACAACTGCCATTAATGCCATTTCAGTTCGTCAAGGGCATGATACTTTCATATGATAATATTAAGTACATAAGTGTAAATTAAGGAAACGTCGACTTTAATCTACCTCGGGTCAACGTTTAACTACATTTACAACACCCATCCCGCTGCTCAGTAATCGTTTTCAAGTTGTGTAGAAGAACAGGTATAATGCAAGAAGAACGTATATTTCCAGAATATTTCATTGCTTCCTGTTATGGTGGTTTTATGCAGATTTCAGGTACATACTATTTGAAAGTTTTGAGTGACCTATGTACTCAAACCGAAATATAACAGCCATTTGTCCTTGAACTGCGAGTATTTAAGGGCGGATTTTTCGCTTAGCAAGTCATTCTCTCGCAACTTTTTGACTAGGAAAGTTCTTCCACTCTAGTTTGCGTATAGAAATTTTCTTTTACGGAAACTTGTAACTTCCTTTCGGAAAACCTTTAAATTTTCTTTCGGGAATCAATCAGCGACTTTCCCTCCGTGAAAAAGTTTCAAACCGAAAACTTCTTCGTTTCTGGGAAGCTTCGCCTGGAAATCTCAACCAGGAACATAAAATGGAGGGGTTTGACATCCATCGTGTGGACCTAACTATCCCGGAACTTATCAGCCGCAAAGCACTTCCCTTGAAAAGGTATGAAAATTAAGCCAGTATTCTTGCATTTTGAAGTTTATTTTCTCAGTTTCATTCCGTGATTCTTGTTTTATATTCCAACACCACAGTATTTCAAAAGTAGCAGCTCCTGTTGCCATTGAAGCTGGGCTCAAGTGCGATGTGTGCCACACCCTGGCTCTACCCGACTTCACTTGGTGTCAAAGAGGAAAGGACGACTCTCACCTTGTATGCTGCTCTTGTGTCAGCAAATTCACTTCTGGTGTGACCATGGTGGCATGTCCCGTCATGATAAAGGGTCCGGCGGTTGCTGGCAATGTTTGCTTACAAAAGCTGATTGGATTCGAAAATGGGATTCCTCGTCACATTGAACACATTCTATGCAATTGGCGTTTTTCCTGTGGTGCCACAAAGTATGGTTGCCCCTTCATTGGGACCGTATCTGAACTCCAGCAACACGAGATGCTCCATTGCACCTACAGGTATTTAATTAGTGTTTTTCTAAACCCATTTAATTCGGAAGATACTTAACCACTCAACAATAATCCTTTATACGTTTTTGCTTTTATATTTTGTAGGAAGCTACGTGTGTGCTACCTTCCAGCCCTGAAGGACCAGACTGGATCTTCCTGCAGAGAAATGTGTAACACCTACGAAGAGTTAAATACTCACTTGGAAAAGCACGGTTTCGACTACCAACACAATGCGGAGTCTGTCCAACATCTCACATTTAAAGATGCTTGTGATTTAACTGACAAATGTAAGTCCTAGTATTAATTGTTTAAATTACAGTTTGTTAGCAAATATAAAATTTTTAAAATGATTCTCAGCAATTTGTATTGATTATTTCAAACAGTCGTCGTTACTGAAAGAAACCTTGTGGACTACTCCAACGGCCGTTTCTGTCTACTCACAGTGAGTGAAAATAAGACGCACATTCGGATGTGGCTCCGGGATATGAAGCCTGCAAGTGATCCTACGGAATTGTCATTTTACTCTGCCACAACTCCTGCAACAAAGTCGTCGGTAAGTGTCCTGATTGTTGTATTAGCTTATATTTTGTATTCATTAATTGTCCAATTATTGCTACAAAAAATATTTTCTGTGATTTCAGGACTCTCGTTGTGCTTTCCGAAGCAGAATTCGTCCCTATAGCTTGGCGGACTTGGAAGATGAGGATGCACATGTCTTTGAGGTCAACAAGAACTTTCTCCGTTCTACTGCAGACGCTAAGCAAACTGGAAATGTACATTTCAGCGTCATCTTCAAGTTTCTGGACAATATCTCACCGAAATCTTCTCCTTAGACACGTGATGGAACACTTGTCTAGTCTTGAATCGGACCTAGCTCATCTTTTGGATATTGGCTTAGTATTAGTTTGTTTCTACTAATTCGTAGTTTGTTTTCTTGCTACGTAGTTGAATTAAGAAACGGTGTCATTCTTACTGATAGTCACATTGAGCGTAGTAATTTAGATTTGATGGATTGATTGAAGTTCTTGAGGCATAATGTATTCTAAATATGAATTTTTGAATATGCCTAATTTAAGTACTAAGATTTTGCTTTAGTATTTAGTACGTGTAGCTTATCGTTTTTAAATTGTCAGTTCAGTAGAGTTTGAATAGAGATAAATCTAGTATACTGTGTTTATGTAACTGATGAACTTTTGTAATGAAATTTGATAAACTTACAGTTAGATTGGGTTTAGGTTAAGTTTGATTGATTAATAAATTACACGATGCACTTTGCTATTGCATCTTCAGAAAAACAAGTATGTGTCGCAAAACTTTGTACTTGTATACTGGGGAGATTTTTTTAGAACGGTGGATTAATTACATCTCGTTCAATAATCGTTATTTCTGGTGTTTTGATTACAAAACAAAACTCTGGATGTTTGACATGCACAAATACGACAAGTTGGCCAAGTCACAGACGTACCTTTAGCTGAAACAAGAAAAACGAAATCTTAAGTAAGATAACCGCGCATCACATCCCGTTTGGGTTCATTTGTCATAATGAAGTTGGCCATCAGCCAGGTAAAATCATCATTATTCGTGTATTACTAAAGGCACAACAAAATAGTAAGCAAGATAGACAGTTTTTATTAACATTCTGTACTGGGATACATTTGA
>LJIJ01004535.1:0-14490 GCA_001718145.1 Orchesella cincta
TTATGCAAAATGTGTTTATTTGTATAATCATTACTATGGGGCCATGATTATCGTTATAACTTGTATATGTATACCGCTGAGTCGGGTATTATTATTTATCTCCTTTTTTTGAAAGTAGTCAACTCATATATTTTTTAATAGGTGCGGCTATATGTTAAATGACAAAGTTACTTAGACATGAATAGATTATTTATGCAATAGTAGCATGTCTTTGTTGCATTTAAGATCCACATATAATAATATATATTTTCTATTATGTAGAGCAATCAATTTTAAATTGCAAAATCTTACACAACACTGCCAAAAAAATCCAATAAACCTAGTACTTCTAGCTAATGCTTACGTGTGAATTCAGAATGTGAGTTTTACGAAAACTAAATAACAACATCAGCGTGGGAAGCATTCAAAAGTACAAGGAAAAACTATTTCATTAGGATAACTCTCGCATCACATCAAGTCATTTTCTTGTTAATTTCATCAAAACATCACTTCCTTCATGATCAGCTAACATTAATTAGGTGCATGTTCAGCTCGTCATTGGGAACTTTTCTCATTCCTTTTTAGACAGTTTTTTCCTTGTTTTTCATAAATTTTATTCGACTGACACTAGAGGAAATAATTTACCATGTATTTTCGCAAGGCTATCTGAGAAAGTATGTAAATAAGGAAAATTTCAGTCATATTATATACAACTAAGGAAAGTGAGTTCAAAAATTGGACAGCCCAAAAGTCAAATATCACAAGTGCAATGTATTCTGAAGCCCACTCTAAAGAAAATTTCGCTTCTATTGTGGACGCGTCAAAAAAGTACAGTTGCTTAGAAAACAAAAAACCAAACTAGTTACACTCTATCGAGATTTCGACAATCGCGTTGCACTGATTGCTCACCCTCTGTGTCAATCAGTTAGTTGTCAGTTTATAGCTAGAGTTTGATAAAAGCCAATGAATAAGTTGATGTTTCATAACTGTGATTCTCAAAAATGCTTCAGCTTATCCCTTTAACTCAAGCTGCATTTGCAAAACCAGAAGGGATCCACGCTATCCTCCAGGTATTTATTAAACAGGATTTAATTATACACTAAGAAAAATCTTTTTATTTGTATAATACTAAATTTTATGAAATTAGGACCACCATCAATACCTTTACTCGGTAATTTTATACAGCTAGGAAGAGATCCTTTGAGAGTTCTACAAAAATGGGCTGTAAAATATGGTCCAATTTTCAGCATTAAGTTGGGAACTCGAGAGTAATTACTGCATACATTTTACGAAAATTTATGTATTAAGTAAGTCAGCTCACTAATTTGATTTCATTTTAAAGCATCATATATCAGATCCCAAACTAGCCAAGGAGATATTTTCAGATATCAATACCACAGGAAGAGCTCAAAATGCAGTCACAAGCTATTTGGCAAACGGTTATGGTATAGTAGCCGCTCAAGACCAAATTTGGGAAACTCAACGTCGATTTACTCTAAGGAAACTCCGGGATGTCGGCGTCCTCAAAAGTTCAATTGAAGAATTTATCATGAAAGAAACGGCAACGTTGACCGATTTTTTCAAGGAACGTGTTGGGAAACCTATTCCAGGAATTAAGTTGTATAATGGACCAGTCGTTAATGCACTTTGGAGAACCATTTCGGGAGAGACTATTGATTGGGCAGCGTTAGAGAAGCCAGCAATTCTAAAATCCGTAGAATATCTGGTTAAGTATGTTTTAATTTTTTGTATACGCAACTAACTTAATTTTATGCAGAGATATGGGTGATTTTATATTGTAACAAATTATTTGTTTATTTTCACAGTTCCTTGAAAAACCGCAGTTTCGGGTCTGTATTTTGCTTCATTTCTCAGAACACATAGCACCAGGTTTTTTTGGATGGACGGACTGGATGAACTCCGTCAATGACTTTTTTATGCTGACCAACAAATCTGTGGAAAAACACATGGAAAATTTTGATCCAAATAATCCACGGTCAGTCAGTGCTCATGGTCCTTAGGCACAAAATGTTCCTAATTAGGCACATAAAAATGTTCCTAATTAGGAACATTTGTGCCTAATTAGGAATAAAATAATAGCTCTAATTAGGAAATTTTTTAGCCTAATTAGGAACATTTTTACGTAGCTGAACGCAATCAGCAAGTCATAATTCTACTGAGTCGTCTGTCTGTCCGTCCGTCCGTTTGCGCTATCATGGTCACATGTCGACCGATTTTTACAAAATTTGGTAAATATGTAGTACTCCTCAAGAGCATTGTAGGGAATACTTTTTGAGAGAAATCGTTCGCGCTTTAAAATTATGCGCGCGCAAAATAAAAAATCATCCGATTTGAAAATGAGTATTTAGAGGTAGTTCAGCATGCTGAATCGATTGGTTGCAATAGTTTTGAACGAATTTTTTAAAAAAAGGTTAAAAAACGTCATCCATTTGGCTGAAAATGAGTTTTTAGGGTAATTTGACATGCTAGTTCAGTTCTACCATCAAAATGACAAAAAAAAGAAAATCATTGACGACCAAGAATTACAAACAAATTTTAAAATGTAGTTACTACCTAAATAAACACTTATTAATCGTTTAATTATCAATGTTGTACCGCAAAATGAAAAAATAGGATTATTGCAAACATTTTCGTTTTTTGAATTTTCGCGGGTTCTAATTCGAATTTTAAAAACAAATCAAAGCCACCTGGGATTCTTATTGAAAATGAGTGTGCAAAATTTCAGATCAATCGGTCAATAAACACCTGAGATATTGACGCCCCCTTTGCAAAAATCTTGCATTGCCCCTAGTATTTATGTATCAACTTTTTATGCCATTTTCGTGGAGAACTTAAAGGTGTCTACAAATTTAGAACATACAATATTGAAATTATGACATCGGTCAAATGATCGAACTTGGCTCGCGGACCTTCTTGCTGATTTGATTTATTGTAAAATGTTCCTAATTAGGAACTTTTTATTAATTAGGAACAAAAATTAATAAATATTTTATTATCGCGAAATAACAGAATTTTATTTTGTTATGCGTACAAAAACAAACATAATTAAAACTATATTTTAAAAATATAAAAAAATTACGACCATGCTGGGATTTTAACATTAAATTAAATGATTATTATTTTTAAAATTCTGTTGCTTCAAACGCACACGGTGAAAAAAAGTCCTGCACGATGAAAAATCGTTAAATTCAATGAAATTATTGAATCTGATTTTTAATTGTTGTTACTCTTTAACAGAATCTGTTACAAAATTATTTCCTGAAAATAATCTTTTTATGTTCCTAATTAGGGATAAAATGTTCCTATTTAGGAACAAAAAATATTTTTATTCCTAATTAGGCACAAAATGTTCCTAATTAGGAACATTTTTTGTGTGCCTAATTAGGAACATTTTGTGCCTAATTAGGACCATGAGCACTGACTGACGGTAAAAAGTTAACTTACAAAAGGGTAGGTACAGCTACAAAAGGATAACTGGAACACTTTGTTTAAATTCTTTTCCAGAGATTTTATAGATAGTTATCTTGTTAAAATGCAAAAAACAAAGATCCACATCATACTTTTATAAAGATAACGGAGGTAACATTTTAAGTTTACGAAAGTTTTCGGGAACAAAACTAGCCCCAAATGGTGTGGTGTTTATGCTTTTATTTTACATTTACTAAAAGAAAAATCTGAGAGCTATTGTCGGTGACTATTTTTTAGCTGGGACAGAAACAAGGTGAATTTTTTTGCACACACGAAGAACATTTAATTTTCCAGTGCAAAGTATTCTACTTTTGATCATGCTCTATTTTAGCTCTTTGACTCTATCCTTCGCAACTTTGTATCTAATTCATAACTTGGAGGCGCAAAGAGATGCACAAAGGGAAATGGACCGGGTGGTTGGCTCTAGACAGATTTCTCTCTCTGATAGAGTTTTGTGCGTAAAAGACTTTGAAAACTTTGTGGTGTTGGTTACCAAATAATTATTGAGATTTCGGTTAAAAATATAATTGCAGACTGCCATACACCGAAGCAATTATTCTGGAAACTTTGCGACTGTCAAGCATTATACCATTAGGTATTCCCCATCAAATGCTTGCCGACACTGAGTTTCAAGGCTTGTTCTTACCCAAGGGTGCTACCGTTGTTACCAACGCGTATGGAATTCATTATGATCCAAAAATCTGGGGAGATGACGTTAATAAATTTAGACCAGAAAGGTTTCTTAGTAATGATAAGAAACATGTGATCCGGCACGAGGCTCTCATTCCTTTTAGTGTGGGAAGAAGATCATGCATCGGTGAAGGATTTGCCAGGGATGTCATTTTCTTGTTTGTTGCAAGCATTTTACAAAAGTTTAATCTAGAACCCGACCCCGGATTGTCCGATTGTAGATATTGAACCGATATGTGGTGTTGCTTTAGAACCTAAACCTTTCAACTTTGTGGTGAATTTAAGGAAATAAATTCAATTAAGTAATCTTAATCGCAAAAAAGGAAGACGTTCCTTCAAATTAGTGTCGATTTTTTGCGGAGATGATATCAGTAGAGTGGGTGGAGGTATATGCCTTTTGAGATCCATATTAAAACATTATTTTTGGTATTCATATTCATTTATTTATTCATTATTCATTTTATTCCTGAAAACCGCTAAATTGGCTAGCTATTTAAAAATTATCTATGTCTGCTAATGAAACATACAAGTTGTGCACTTTGTCGTCGCCCAGAAATCAGCCAGTTATACATTTATTGCTTACAAACAAAACTGTGAACTCCATGTTTTGTACCCATTTTTACAGTAATTTTACTTTCAAATACAACTTAGCTCCTTGAATGCAAGTAAAAAAGTAAATGAGTTGTCAAATGAAGCAATAAGTGTTCTTTAATTTGCAAAATTCGCTAAAAGTTTTAGATAAGACTCAAGGATGTGTTTCGTTTCAAATGAAACCTGATTTCTGATCTCCAGAAAGGAATTCCCAATAACTGATTGCAACTTTTTTCTACCGACAACGCATTGCATTGTTTTTTATTAAACAGCAAAATTACACACACAGCTTTCTAATCATTATCTACTTTTAATGCCAACGTTCTCGTAATAAGATATTGAATTTGGATTTTAAACTTCTTCCATCTTGACCAGATAATGGTCATCGAAAAAATATTACACTAATACCAATTTGTCACAGCCAATTTTGGAGGAATGTTTATTCAATTCATAGTATTCCTTAATTTCTTAAACTTAAAACAAACGTGAAAGGCTTAGGCTCTACAGTTAAACCAGACAACGTTTCAATTTTCGTAACTGGATGCTCTGGATCAAGCTCAATGTTAAACCTGTGCAAAATGCTTGCAATGAATAGGAACAGAGTATCTCTTGCCAATCCTTCACCAATGCATACTCGTCGTCCTGCACTAAATGGCAGAAGAGCTTCGTGATGTATAACTTGAGTTTTATCGTCATTAAGAAATCTCTCCGGTCGAAACTCGTTCACATTTTCTCCCCAGATTTTTGAATCATGATGAATTGTGTACAAGCCAGCCAAAACTGTAACATCCTTTGGTAAAAGATAGCCGTGAAAAATTGTATCCTTTAACATTCTATGTGGATGTCCCAATGGGCCAATACTAGAAAGTCTCAAAGTTTCCAGAATAATAGCTTCAATATATGGTAGTCTAAAGGATTGTAAAAAGATTAGTTAGCATTTAAAATTAACTATTAAATTAAAAAACAATATTCACTTTCTTCGCACAATGCTTTGTCACTCAAGGATAATTGACGCGATGAGCCAACAACACTATCTAATTCCTTTTGGGCATTTCGTTGTACTTCCTTATTCAAAAGTAGATACAAAATGGCAAAAGAAAGAGTAAGCGAACTTGTTTCTGACCCGGCTGCAATTACGTCACCAACAATGGTCTCCAAATTCACCACTGAGTTGTCAAAAAACCACATACATTTAAACTGGTAATAAATAACTTAAGAATAATTCTGACATTAAAGTCACTAAAAGCTGATATTTCCAAAAATTACCTCCTTTTTCCTTATAAAAAGTTGAATTGGGATCTGTAGTTTCTCGAATTTTTACAAGGTAGTGATCAATAAAATCCCTAAAAACATAAATAACTCCTAGTCAGTTTCTAAACTTTATTATTTAAATCACTCGCCTTCTTACTGGGGATTATTTGGATCCAGCCGCTGAGAGTGTTTCTCAACTGTTCGTCCAGCCAATTCAAAAAGTCTGTCTATGGCATTTTTCCATTCCGTCCAACCAAAAAAACTTGGTGCAATATGGCGAAGAAACGGAGCAAAAAACAAAAGCGAGGCTTTGTTAACAGTTCTACAAAACAAATAAATTAAAACTATTGTCAACAAGAGAAGATTGAGAAGTTGATTGTGATTGGTAAATCCTACAAACTTACTCTAGTATACATTCTGTCCTGTCTAATATTTCCGGTTTAACCTCTGAATCCCAACTACAACCTTCTCCAGAAATTATTTTCCATAGCCCATTGATAATTGGGCCATTGAACAATTTTATTCCCGAGATTGGTTTCCCAACTCGACGTTCAAAAAACTTAATCAATGCGTCGGATTCTTGTTGGAGAAATTCTTCATTTGAACTTTTGAGTACACCAAAATCCCGTAATTTTCTAAGTGTAAACGTACGCTGAGCTTCCCAAACTTGACCGTGAGCAGTTATAATCCCATTTCCTTTTCCTACGTAGTAAGTCACTGGGTTGAAGGATCTTCCGGTGGAATTCATATCAGCAAACAGTTCCTTCACGAGTTTAGAATCGTTTACAATGATGGTACTAAAAATAGAGGAATTTATGAGTTATAATTAGGATATTTAAGACTTGTGTATAAAAATATTACTCTTGAGTTCCAATCCTGATGCTAAAAATGGGACCATACTCCACAGCCCATTTTTGGAAAACTTGGAGAGGATCCTTTCGAAGCTGAAGAACGTTACCCAAAAGTGGTATAGACCTGGGACCTAATTAATTTTGTAAAATTTTTACCATCAATAATAAAAATTATACTCAAAATGCTTTAAACTGAATGAAAGTGAAAAATTAAAAAATGATACAAACCTGGAGGATAGCGTGAATCCTTTTTGTTTCGTAGGAGAAACAAGAATCCTATAAGCAACAAGACTGCAATCAGTGCAGTTTCAGAAACTGAAATAAATAAATCCATATTCCGGATTTATATTTTCATGCCACCGAAAAAATTGTAATAAAACACTCGCATAATAAATGCTGGCCGATTCCAGCAAATGATTGGCTTTGAATGATGAACGTGGTTGCAGCTAAAAATGTTTGGGATGAGAAAAATTAAACTTGTTTATCAATGAGTATGAAACGATATTTTATCTTGTGACTAGTGGAGAACCACATTGAATATATCCTTTTACATTGCGCAGATGCCACGTCAGATGTTAAAAGTTTGTTGTTATATAGTTGTATGTCCATATGCAAAAGCAAACTTTTAAGAGATTATATTATTGCATGCTGGTATAATATTTGATATCTGCTCACTTCAGGGTTGAAAAATATGCTTGATGAATGAAAGCTTTGATATAGGAAAAACGAAAGGTGACTTTACACGTGCAAGCTTGTTTGTTCAATATGCTCTATATAGTGCAAAAACATATGCATCCACTCCGCTCTACTCATGGCGTTCCAATGTTGAGAAGCGAGTTTTTCTACTCTTGTAGTATGAGTAGGAACAAAGAGCGTGGGCAACAACATTGCTAAGTCAAAAGCCATTGACAGTTGCAAATCCGTAAGAAATGTGTGTTTGCAAAAACCACTATATTTTCATATGCCCAATCCATACCACAAACTACAAGATCATATGGTACGTTTTGGTTGATATGAGTTAGTATGCTTCATGAATAAATAACGGTTGTAAGAGATATGGTGCGGATGGCGATGATGTTGATGATAACAAAGTGGAGGACAGTGCTGGTAACGTTTCAGCTTGAAATATACATCAATGCAAAAAATATTATCACATTAAATTGTAGTTTTAAAACATTTATTACAGACTATTATGCCACGTCTACAAATACGATATATATTCCCAACTAAACTAGCACATTTTCAACGACTTAACGTTCGCAAGTTTAAAACAAAATTGAACGGTTTCGGTTCCACAACAAGTCCGGACGTGGTCTGCATATCAGAAACTGGGCAATCTGGATCAGGTCCAATAAGAAAATTTTGTAGAATGCTTGCTATAAATAAGAAAAGAGTATCTTTTGCTAAACTCTCTCCCAAACATTGACGACGGCCAGCACTAAACGGAATGAGGGCGTCATTGTAGACCACTCTAGTTTCATCCTCATTTAGAAATCTTTCCGGTCGAAACAAATTAGCATCTTCTCCCCAGATCTTTTTATCGTGATGAATTGTGTACAGGTTGGCCATAATGGTGATTCCTTTCGGTAGAAAATAACCATGGAACTCTGTGTCCGCAATCAATTGATGTGGAACCCCCAAGGCTGCAATGCTCGATAGTCGTAAGGTTTCAAGAACAATTGCTTCTGTGTACGGTAATCTAGTAAAGAAAAATGTTATAATTTTCTGAAAAATATCCATTTCAGTCATTCCTGATAACTGATAAACAATCTGCAGTCACTTACGACAACTTATCCGACAAGGAAATTTGACGAGATTGCCCAACCACGAAATTCAATTCTTTTTGAGCTTTCAGTTGTTTCTCTTTGTTTTGACAAAGATACAAAATTGCAAAGGAGAGAGTGTTGGAACTGTGAGAAATTGAAGCATTGCATTTCAAAAAAGTTTATTGCAGAAAGACGGTTATAGATTTGACTTTAAAAATGATTGTAACACTTATTTTTAAGTTAATTACCTTGTTTCTGATCCAGCAAAAAACAGGTCGCTGACAATTGCCTTGAGATTTTTCTCTAGAAGTTTGAAGGTTAAATTTGAATGTAAACTTTTATAATTTGTTCTAGTTTCACCCGTTATCAATTATTATTTTTATTATCGGCTTACCTCCATTCTCTTCATAAAACGTTGAGGTTGGATCCTCAGTTCTTTTCATCTCATTTAAATAATGATCAATAAAATCCCTTCAAGAAAATTTTAAAAAGTTATCAGGAAAACTGCATAAATTCTTCTAAATGTGATTTTTAATTTGCGTTGATTACTTGGGATTATTCGGATCGAGTTTCTCAGAGTTGGTTTCAATTAGTGTTGGATACTAGTAAATTTTGGTATTACTAAAAGTTTAAGTAATAGTAAGCCAAACTGATTTCCTTTTAGTAATAGTATTAGTTTAGTAAGATTTCTGGAAATAATTTTAGTAATAGTAATAGTAAAAGTAACGCCAAAAACATTTTAGTAAAAGTAATTACTAGTAATGGTTTTAGTAAAATGCAAGCAATGAAAGCAGCTAATGGTGGTTAGTTAGTTTGTGACTGTACAACAAAGTATTTGTTCAATACTAAATATTCAACATAAATACATATACCCGATCAAACATCAATATATAAGATCAATTAATATACTCTTTCTTACAAGAAATTAAAACTCGATGTTTCCAATTATTAGTGGTTCCATTTCTTTCTCAAGAAGAATACAGATCAGAAATTGAAAAAATTCTTTCTGCACAAACAGTACTGGCTTGGCAACCTTTGAAAATTTAATCTTAATTAAAGTTAAAAAGTTCGGCTAAAAAAGTCAACCTTCTTTCCAAAACTTTAATGCACAATCTTACCATTCATTTGTCTGGAGTACTTGAATTTTGCGGCTTTTGTGTTTAGAAGTTGCTACAAATTAAAATTCTTCAGGGCCTGATTAAAATCTAATGCAAATTGATCTGATAGCATACTAATTTTTTAACTTTCATCAGTTGGAAAAATTGTAGGTTTCACTGCTGCAATACAGCATGGTATTAGTTCAACATACATAACATAATGCAACATAACATAATTTCAAGAAATATCACGTCACAGGGCCAAGCTACTCAATTTCAAATTGCTAATTATTGCAAAATATATGCGTATGTAAATCTAAAGCATTGTTATACGCATGCAATTTGCTAACTTCACGAATAAGTGAGTTAACCTGAGCATCCGTAGAGTGTGTTCATAACATGAATGCATATAAGATTGCACGATTTACGTACATGAGCAGCACCAGTAACGTATACGGAAAAAAAAACATGAATTACTAAAACACTTACTAGTATTCTTACTAGTTTTTATTTTAGTAATAGTAAAAGTAACGTTTTTTAGAAACTTTTAGTAATAGTAATAGTAAAAGTAAGAAAATTTGAAATCGTTTTAGTATTAGTAAAAGTAATTACTAGTAATGGTTTTAGTAATAGTAATAGTTTAGTAATAGTATTAGTATCCAACACTAGTTTCAATGGCTTGAACTGAAACATCATAAAAGTTTTTCACAGCGTTGGCCCAACTTGTCCATCCAAAGAAACCGGGAGCAATATGTCTCAGAAACGGAGCAAAGAACAGGCCAGACAAAACAGTTTTATTTAAAGATCTAAAATGTAAAACTATGTAAATTTTCATTTAATTTGATGAATTATTATCAATCGAACACTTACTCTGTCATGTTTTCCGCCCTTTTACAAATCTCTGCTTCCATTCTATTGTTCACCAGAGACTGAATTTTCCCAAAGCTCATTCCGGTCCATTAAACAATTTCGTCGCAGGTATAAAGATGCCTTTAAAATACTTGATTAGTCCGCTCTTCGTCTTCCTGTACACAACACTTCATATAGCTCCTTTTACGTAGAAAGCTTGAAAGCAACGTCTTGAGTGTTCCTTTTCAAATGAACTTTGAGCCAAATTAAGTTTCATTTCGTAAACATCCATTTCCAAGCTTCACCACCAAACAAGTTAAGTACTGGGCTTGAACCCTTTCCAGTTGAATTTGGGTGAGAAAACAACTCTTTGACCAACTTCGGGTCGCTTAGAACAATTGTACTAAAAATAGGTTAAGAAACTACTGCAAAATGAGTCACCTTTTGATAACTAATGATTTTACTTACTCTTCGGTTCCCATTCTGATGCTGTAAATGGTCCCATATTCTGAAGCCCATTTTTGTAGCACCCTTGATGGATCGCTTCCTAGTTGGAGGACGTTGCCAAGAAGGGGTAGGGAAATGGGACCTAAATTTATTTACATTTTAATTTTTTAAAAACGTCTCAAAATAAAATAATATTTGTGGGGTTTTAACATACCTGGAGGATAGCTTGGTTTCTTTTTATTTACTCTGAAGAACAAGAAAACTACCAACAATGCAATTCCAGTCAAGATTGCTTGTGAGTTTGTGAAAATAAATTCCATTTTGAAGCTTCTTCAACCAACTTGATACAAATATTAACAACAAAAATAAATCTTTAGACATAAATAAAACACATCATCTCACAACGTGTTCGGATAGCTCACTGAAAAGCACATCTATGCCATTCCTTCATTCAAAAGCTTGCTCAGACGGGTTTTGATATAAATATAAAAGTATGGTTCTGTGTTTGGGAAGAAAAGGCATTACAACATCATTTGTTTTTCTTATATAAGGTTTTTGGGTCTACTGCGATCTATTTTTCATTTGTGAAGGTTAGCTGCATGATATTATTGCCATAAGAATGACCGCTGATAAGGCCCAGACACGCAACACAAGGTTAAAATAGCAAGATAAACATATCAATGTGTCATATGTGAATGCCTTCTCTGTCTGATAGAAAAGGATGAGTTGAAACCATAGGTGTAACCAATCACTCAGAGTGAGCGGTCAAAGAGTGATTAAGAGGGATTATTTTGCTGATTTTAAAAGAGTGAGGGATTGAAGAGTGGTTCAAGAAACCCAAAAGAGTGAGTTGAAGGATTTCTTATATAAAAAAATGAGGGATAAAGTGGTGAGTGATTTTCAAACCTATTAAAACACCTATTTTTTGCACCAAAAAGTAAGAAGGAACGGTATGGGGCTTCCTAAAATTATGAAAAATCAGCACAAAAGTAAAAAAGGTATCGGCGTTCAAATATGACCTTTACACTTTATAACGCATAATACGCTAGATTCTAGACTTTGTTTGTTCAAAAATGGTCATTTGTAGGTGAAAGTAATGAGGGATTGGTTTTGATTTCGAAAAGAGTAACAAAGAGTGATGTGAAGGATTATCTAAATGTACTGCAAAAGAGGGAGTAAGAGGGATTATTGAAAATTAGAAAAAGAGTGAAGGATTGGTGAGTGGTGTTCGGAAAGAGGGGAGGGATGTGAACGGTGTTTGAGAAATAAGAAGAGTGTGGTAGTGTTGTAGAAGACCCCACGGTTACACATGATGGGCAGTGAAGTGGGCCAGGGGCCTCAGTGGGCAGGGCTTGTTTTGCCAGCAGGGCACAGTGGCATGTGGCCAGTGTCCATGGTGGGCCCACCTGTGGGCCATGTCCATGTGGGCCAACTAATTGGTGGGGCATGTGGGCCAGTGTCTATGTGGGCCCAACCAGTTGGTGGGGCCTGTGGGCCAGTGTCCATGTGGGCCATGATTTGGTGGGGCCTGTGGGCCAGTGTCCATGTGGGCCAATGATTTGGTGGGGCCTGTGGGCCAGTGTCCATGTGGGCCAATGATTTGGTGGGGCATGTGGGCCAGTGTCCATGTGGGCGTGGGTGGGGCTGTGGGCCGTGTCATGTGGGCCATGTTGGGCCCCCATGTGGGGCCAGGTGGTGGGCTGTGGGCCAGTGTCCATGTGGGCCAATGATTTGGTGGGGCATGTGGGCCAGTGTCCATGTGGGCCAGTTGGTGGGGCATGTGGGCCAGTGTCCATGTGGGCCATGGTTTGGTGGGGCATGTGGGCCAGTGTCATGTGGGCCAACTGTTGGGGCTGTGGTCCATGTGGGCCACATGTGGGCCAGTGTCCATGTGGGCCAACTGGTGGTGGGGCCTGTGGGCCAGTGTCCATGTGGGCCAATGATTTGGTGGGGCATGTGGCCAGTGTCCATGTGGGCCAAGGTGGTGGGGCCTGTGGGCTGTCCATGTGGGCCAGTTGGTGGGGCATGTGGGCCAGTGTGTGGTTGGTTTGGTGGGCCTGTGGGCCAGTGTCCATGTGGGCCAACCAGAGTTGCCGAAAATCTCGGATTACGGGATTGGGATTACGGATTATAATCCATAATCCGAATTACAAGATGAGTCCAAACGATAGCTATAATCTCGATTGCGGCGTGATTTTTTTCTTGACTTTTAATGTTATATTTTGATAGATCACGTAATTCTAAGACCATATGTTTTCTTCTTTTTTCGGGGTAAGTTGAGACACGCGAGTAGGGGCAACCGAGTAGGGGCAAGTTTCAACAACGGATCGCGATTTGCGCCTTCATTTAAATCATTTATTGGCCGATTGACCTGCAATTTTGCATGCCATAACTTCAAAGGATTCCTCAGAGTGTATTTGAATCATTTTTGAAAATTCGAATATGGGCGTGAGTTATTAAAGTTTGAAAACTGAAATTACATTTTCATTGAATCTGAGTATGGGTGTACTAGTGGGTGCAATGAGCAAGGGTCTCATTTGATCTTATGAAAGTGTTTCAAATTATAAACTCAGATTGCTCATGAGTTGCTCATGAGTCTCCAAAAAATTTCTTAAATGCAATTTTTACATAGACAAAAAAATAAATTTTTGTTGCCATTCCAAAAATTTAAAAAAAAGGAAATTTTCCAATGGAAACAAAATTAGCTGGGACTCATACAAGTCTTCATGAGCTGCTCACATAACCCGATTCTGATTTGAGATCTCATATGAGACACAATTGCAACCACTAGGGTGTACCCTTATAGCATAGACAAACCATATTTTGTTTTTTGGATAACTGTAACGGCCATCTTTTTTTGTATTTAGCGCCAAAGCTTCTTTGCATAAAACTACAACTTTCTTTTAATAAATAGTTAGTCTACACAATAAGAAGCAAACTAAAAGAAATTTCATCCAAATCCAGCAGGTAGTTTATGAGATATTCCAGTTTCTTGGTTAAGGGAACTTATTTTTGTAAACTGGAATATCTCAAAAACAACTGCTGGATTTGGATGAAATTTCTTTTAGTTGCTTCTTATTGTGTAGACTATTTATCAAAAGAAAGCTCAAATGTTGGGATTCAGTTACTCTATATGGCCAACAGAGTCGGTGGGGCATGTGGCCAATGCTGTGGGCCAATGTTGGTGGGGCATGTGGGCCAGTGTCCATGTGGCCAATGAATGTTGTCATGTGGGCCATGTGGGCCAGTGTCCATGTGGGCCAATGAGTTGTGGGCTGTGGGCCAGTGTCCATGTGGGCCATGAGTTGGTGGGGCCTGTGGGCAGTGTCCATGTGGGCCACTGCAGTTCGTGGGGCTGTGGGCCAGTGTCCATGTGGGCCACTGCAGTTCGTGGGGCCTGTGGGCCTGGGGCAGTGTGGGCCACTGCAGTTCGTGGGGCCTGTGGGCCTGGGCATGTGGGGCAGGGGCCTGCCCATCACT
>LJIJ01004536.1:0-14489 GCA_001718145.1 Orchesella cincta
GCATATCTAACCTGAACATCCTGGATGCAGCTGCTATGCATACGAGCAACATTGAAAATCAGTCAAGTCGTGAATTGTTTTTGTTTTCATCAACAAGGAAGTTTTCTTTTCCTAGTAAAACCTTGTCTACCTATTACGAACTAAAAAATAAATAATATGTCAGGTCACGTTTCAATATAGATACATAATTTATAATAGTCATAATGATTGCGGAATGAAAACAGTGTTTGACGGACTCCTTGATACTTGTTGTTGCTGGAGTAAACCTTGACATTCGAACATGCGTAGTATGTAGCTAATATAAATTGACTTCACTAAAAACTTGTGTGCCAGTTGAGTTAAAGAATTACTAACAGACTAACTTTTACGAAATAGAAACCTACTGAGAATCCTTGAATTATTTTAAAAAATAGCCATTTTGTTGCATTATCGTTCAAAATGAAATTAATTGGATTACTTTTTCTACTGTTGTGTTTGGGAGGCTGGAATGTTGGAATTCAGCAAGCGGAGGGTCAAGATTGCTATGAAGGCTTGGAGCCTTGTACGCGGATGGAGTTCTGGAGCAACCGGAGTTCTCTGGAGAGATTGCGCAGGTCGCTGTAGAACATGCATGGGAAGGGAATCAGGTTAGAATCATCGGGTTTGAAATTATTTTTTAAACTTATTTTCACCGTTGATGTGGAGCTATTTATATACCATATTTTTAACATTTAATATTGTAGGCCAATGTGTGAGCGGAGATTTTGGTTGTGGAGCCACACAACAGTGTCAATGCTCTGGAGGAAATGTTCCAAGGAGCACAAGCTGGTGGGACATGCAAACTTGTCGCTGGGGGCTCTAAAACTTTCAAGGCCAATCTAAATATTCCACAAAACCAAAACCTGAATGGATAAATTCAACCTGATGTACAATTATGTAAGATTTACTTATATATTATAATTTATGTGTAAATCGACACATGAATAAGATTTAAATAGACCAATGGAACCTAAATTCAACTTCCTTCCTTGTGATTTATTGGAATTTATTCATCATTCAGGCAGACTTGGAAGGATTTACTTCTTAAATTACATTGTGTTTGATTATCAAAAGACAAAGTTACAGGTGAATATATTACATTACGTTTTTTATGAGCGCTTGAACTGGCTCCGAATTTATCGGATTTTTGATTCATGAATATTGGAAGTGGGATTTGGATGTTAAAATCATTTATGAAAAGTATTAATTGAAGGCTGAGAGTAAAAAGCGAAGTGGCTGTTTACTAAGGATTGCATTTATTTTTATTACCCAACCAACATGCTACAGATGCTCTTGACCCACAACTTACGGATTTCTTGATTCACCGAATATTAAAAACACTTACTTAACAATTGTTCTTGCTTTATGAGCTTAATTACAGTATCATACAAATTTTATTTTTAACGAGATGAGTAAACTATTTCATACTAAATATTTTTCAATAAATGAATAAACGAGTAAATATTAATTTTGTTAGTTAAACTGGAGGTTTGTTGATCTTTTTTGTAAGCAAATGCATACAAAATGATATCAGTCTCATCTAATTTCACGATCAGGATTAAGTTTCATTCCAATAAGTTAAATTGTCTCAATCAAATAGTCATGAATAAGTTTACAATCTTCTCAAAAAAAATATTAAGGGCAAATAGTATTGCACTGATTTGGATAAAACAAACTAAGATGAATACATGTCGTTCTGAACGCTTTGCATGGAGTTTCTCAGCCAGAGTTAATTTCTAATTTTGAAATTGCAGTACAGCATTTTTAGAGCAACATTTGCTACAGCTTGAAAACTTGGAAATGGTTACTGGTGTTGTTTTTCATCAATTTTCGAGAATAATGTGGGCTATATCCCCCCAACGGTGTATATATTCCATATCTCAGTTTTTGAGCTGGCAGAGCTAAACAACTGTAATTGTTCACAGTTTGATTAACGTAAAGTTGCTTGTAACATGTATAAAAGTTGAGTATTAATATCTTAACATCCTTTTTTTTATTTCAATACTCAAAGCTTGAAATGCTCAAAAAATCAAGGTCAGTGTGAAAGATTATTATAAGACAAGATAGAAAGATGACGAGTTTTCATCAGCTTTCATAAATTGTTATTTTCGTTGGAAAGAAAAACAGGAAGTCAAACAGTGATAAGTGAAACTAGCGTGTGAACCTACGTCTTACTAGTGACTAGTGTGTCTAATATTTTATGCAAACAACATATGTCTATAATATCAATCAATCGTCCACATAATCTGATTCATTAGTGTTGGGGACAACTATGATATCCTTCACACAAAAAAGACCACACCTAACTGACATTCCAGAGTCAAGTTTTATGAGCTGCTACGTTGTTATTTTCCATGCTGTAATCAACCAGAAGGTTTCTATTTGCTTTCACAAGCTATCCACAATAATCAGCTAAAAGATAGACCTGATGTCTCGTCTCATTTTAAGACAGACATTTGATACCTATATGTTTACGGAATAAAAATGTTTCACTGATTGTTTATGTTTCATGATGATAGCAGTGTAAACAAGTGTTTAAAGCCAATATAAATTGCCTTCATTGTAAACATGTTCATCAATAGGTAAAAGACTTGCAGATAAACTGACTTAAGAATAACTGGAAAAATATTCTGGAATATTTGAAAACAAATTGTCATTTTGTTGCGTGCATTACATCCTTTGCAATGAAGACCGTTGGATTTTTGCTCGGGGGCCTTTTCCTGCTTTTGTGTTTGGGAGGCTGGAATTCTGGAATTCAAGTAGTGGAAGCTCAAGCAGAGGATGATTTTGAAGTTTCGAACAGTTGTTCCGATAAACTGGATTTTCTCTGGAGAACTTGTGAAGAAATCTGTAGAACATGTATGGGACGAGAATCAGGTTAGAATCAGCAGTCTAGAATATGTAAAGAAATTTTTTTACCTGTTGTGTATAATAATATTCTCAAATGATATTTTAGGTTTGTGTGAAACTGGAGAGGCTCGTTGTAGCTACTCAAAACAGTGTGTATGCTCTGGAGGAAATATTCGAAAGAGCGTAAACGGGTTTGACGTACTCCTTTGCAGCTCAGGGATGTAGTTTTACCTGGGCTAATCTAGGGTTTCCTCTATAACCAGAACACGGATGGAAGACCTGAATAATAGATCAGTTTGAAGTTTCTTTCATAAATTGTAGATTAATTGGAATTTCAAACTAATTTAACATGGAAGAAAACAGGAATTTAAATTATTTGTTTCTTGTGAAATCATGTTTTGAGCTTAATTGTACTATCATCTTTCCATTTTTATTTTTAATAAGCGCGATACAATTAGTTAGCAAACGTTTCTATGAATGCAATCTAATTTTATTTTAAATGAGGAAAGTTATATAAACCTGTTAATATTATTTTGTTTTAACTTAAAAGTGAAAACATTACAATTTAATAAATTAATGACTAGACTATGTTTACTACATTTTTAACTAAATGTCACTTTTCAATACGTAATACAAGGTAGTCATAATGAAAATGATATATCTGACTGACTCTCTGGTGTTTGTTTTTGCTGTAGTAAACCTTGACATTCAAAGATGTGTAATGAAGTTATATATAGTTTATTTCCATGCAAATTGCAGGTTCTTTAATAAACGTAGATTTGAACAGAATACAAATTTAAACTTGTTTAATGTAGAATTATGTAAGATTCATTTACATATTAAAATAAAGATTTTTATATGATGCTTATTTTTTCTATTATCTGTCAGGTAGGTTCCATCGATGTTGCTTATTGCCATCCTTTGCTCATCAATGTCGATACCAGTATCAGCTACGCAGGGCCCCATGTACGAAACATCCCCTCCTAATTTAGAAAATTGTTAAATTAACCTGGCCTTGAGCACGTGTAATTTCATGGTTTGCCTTACCAGAACACTGTAGAAGGCGCAAATTGTTCTTTGTATGTAATTTGTCTACTCCGCACCATGGGTCATCATCCGCGGGCAGTCATCGCATGATGGAATAACGTCGGCGAGGTTTCACCACGACAAACAATAGGGAAACTATGAGAGAATCAAGATTTGAACCACCTTCATGATGAGCCTTTCGGAAACAACTTGTACTGCAAAAAAGAAAAGGAGCTCGAGTTTATAGTGTGTGAATCCTTTGCTAGTTCGTGATCTTCTAACACGACTGTATAATTAGGGCAACATCAAAAATAATTGCTAACGTGGCTAGACAAAGCACGATAAGACGATTACTAATAAAACTTAACATTTCAAGCATTTAGGTTTATGGTTATCTGGGTAGTAAACTTGATTGAATAATTTAAACGATTGAAGATCTTACGTTGGCAATATGAACACCCATTACGCAGGTATTAAACTCATTAGGATATTAATACCTATATGAAAAAACGTGATATGAAAATTAGCGTATGAATGATTAGATTGCAAAGAAAGAAAATTGCGTTCTAATCTGTTTTGCTACAACAAAAAATAAATGTCTCATCAATGAAAGTCTGTCAAATTTTTGCTTTTGCAGGTGCTTACAAATCCGTAACACTTTTTCCCCATTTCCGTCGTCTGGATATTTTCCCCTAAATGCGTACCTAAGCAAAATATATTTACAATTAGTTCCGTAAAAACAAAATGATATCAAAAATTTAAAAAGACTACCTTAATTGTGAAGTAAATTGAATATTGTTCCAACGCAATCAAAATAAGTACGATGGTTGATTTAATGATGATAGTTGGTTCACAGTTGAACTCAATTGAAGGAAAAAGTGGGAGATTGGTATGGAAAGGGAAGCTATGGATTTGCGATGAAATTTAATGTGAACTGCAGGGAATTTTATTCAAATTTATTTATTTACGTTAAGGAAATTGCTAATAAATGTTCTTAGTTTCGCCAGCGATTTGTTCGTCGTTTTCTGTAAGCAAATCTTCGTTTGCCCCTTTTTAGTTTGAGACACGACACTTGACTTTACCCAGGTCCAGAATTCTCCATAGTTCGCGAGTAAAAAATTTCCTTTAAAATCTGTCGAATTTCCAACAAAAATACTGCAAAGGAAATTGTCATTAAACACGACAAGATTGTCATCATAGCTAGGACTTTGGGAATATCAACCGTTTCAGGGTCTCCTCTAGCTTCCTTGGAATGGAGCTTTTCTATAAATTTCACATGCCAAATAGCCCACTCATCCCATTTGTAGCGTAACCCGAACCAACAATTCTTTGTCAGGGACTCTCTCAGCCATAGTTGATTTTCAGTTTTAAAATTCCAGTAGAGCATTTTTAGGCCAAACGTTTTGCTTCAGCTTAAATACCTGGTAATTGTTACTTATGTTGTATTCCATCAGCTTGGTGAAATAAGCTGTCTCATAGTCTGCCATTAGTGTAGAAACTCCGTATCCCAGTTTTCGGTTTTGTGCGGACAAATGCAAAAAATCGATACTGTTTACATGTTTGTTAAACACTTGAAAGGTTTGATCCACGGTGAAATTATACAAATTAAAATCGTCTTCAAAAAACTCCTTAACTGGGGTTGAAATCTGGCCCTTGATTAAAAATAATTTTGTAGCCGTGCTCCACGAATTGTTTTAACGTATTAATAATCTGTTTGGGAGGCAGTTTGACGGTAATAATACTCGTAAAGCCGTTAGAATAGAGCTGGCTAAGCATAAAAGCTAGTGAACAAATCACAACAAAATGGCGAGAGATTTTACAGAACCACAAAAGCACCCCCAAGAAAACCCACCAGCTCCCCTAATGCCAATTCTATTTGATGATGAATCTTGTATGAACGAAGCAAGGCGAAAATTAAGATTACTATAATTCCCACCCATATTTCAGGAGTAAATGGTTCATACCAAGTGATAAATTTTAGCCAACTTACTTTCATTCCCGGTTTTGTCGTGCAAAATAGAATAGAATCAGAATAAAAGTTGTCGAATGTAAATCTGGTAGTTGAGTAAAAGGTTGGCTTGTTAGCCACACTATTAAAAATTACTTCGGGACCTGTGTATGCTTCGATAATTCTCAGTTGGTCAACAATCCAACTACTGTGTTTGAGTAGGACAAGCGTAAAGTTGTGTGTTGCCGTTAAAACTAGGGAGGACATGATCTCAGATCTGCATTTGCCACTCATCCGTGTTTCCTGACTGAGACAAACAGTTTGCTTGGCCTTTGGTGTGGTATGTATGAATCTGAACAAGTCCCAGGCTACAAACGGCATGAGCTTCTTATTTGCGTTCCGAAAGAGTTCACGATGAATTGCGTCAATATTTTTCCGGCCAAAACGCTCCTCGAATTCTTCAACTGGGATGGGAGCAGATGAGCAGTAATCTCGACATATAACCGTCAATGTCGTTCCATTTAGTTTGCATTCAAAAGTTTGGGGCCATGTGAGAATCAGCTTTAACGCTGGGTATACTTGCATGTCGTCGTGCCACCGGGCGTAAATTGGAGTCGTTGATAGAATCCTTGAATATAATTGTTTTTCGTAGTGAGAGTATTTTAACGGAATTTTAGATTTTTCCCACACGAAGATGATCATGGTACGGGAAGCTACCAGGAGCTTGCCCAAACCATCCACTGGATGCACCGCTTTCGATATTCTTTTGTATACAGCTCGGAGTTGGATTCGAGTAATGACGACATTGAACGTGTTTGAAAGTTTGTAATTTTCGCGTTTTAGTGCAGTTCCATTTTCAATTGTGATAAACCTTGACAGCAAGGATGCATCTGGGATAAATTGAGCTTTGCCTGTTGTTATTCTGGAATCAAAAAAGTACAATACGTACGCTTCCCAGTTGGTATTCCAATGAGGAAAAAGTCGAGACAAACAGTTGGAATTCGAGCTCGAAACTTCATAAGCTGGAACTATGACCACCTCAAGTATCAACAGATTTACAAAATTCTTCAAACGAGCCATCTCTAGTATCGTTTAGATTATTGTCAGTTAATATTTGGAAGTTTTGTTTACGGACACGAACCGAGAATTCAGCGAGTTTTCTGAAGAAATTATGGGTGACGCTAAAAAGCAAAAGCACTCAACATAAGAATACCAATAAACGTTTGAGCGTTTGTCTTTGTCTTAAATTTCTTTGTGACTGTCACGTTGCGGTTGTCAAATTTTCCATCAGGTTGCAAATCAAAATATTGGACAGCCCGAGTAATTATTTCGAAGTATGTGCTTGCTGCCGAAGCTTTAACATGGACAGTATGCCAAAAATGCTACCTCTTTTAATTATTTTGTCCAATTTACCAAAACCAATCAAAACAGCATCCGATGAGAAACATACTTACTCTTATCGATCGGCAGATTGAATTTTACACAGAGAGTTTTAATTATTGTTCACCACAAATTAAGCAAACGTGTTAAAAATTCTAATCATGCTAAGATATAGTCATTTAGATGAAATGGATTAGTTTTATGGTGGTATGTATTAACCTAGGATATGTTCCCATATTTTATGGCATATAAATATTCTATATTCTTGCGAAATTCAAGTAATCGAGTTTTTTTAAATATTGTAAAAAACTTGCCAGGATTACTGGTTTTCGTTTTCCATCCAAGAGATTTAAATGCCAATGCAGAGACTTAAATGCAGAAAAGTATTTTTAGCGTCTCCCACCGCGACTCGATGATAATTTACATGATGCAGCATTCTTACCAACACTTTAGTAAATATGTTGTTAGAATTGAGGCGCATGAGATTACGAAGAGTTAATTATTCACTTTCATGAAAGTATGTTTAATTATAAGCTAAATTTTAGTATGCGCATTTATATGAAATCCTTAAATATGTAATAGAATTAACTAGAAAAAGGTTCCGTAAATGCAATTTTTTATATTTTAATGAGAGGAAAGCATTGTACAGTTACTCCCACTTATAACTGCCATGGTTGATTACGTAATTGTCTACATAATAGAATTTGTTGAGAAAAATCATAAGTGAATGAATGAGAGGGTAAATAGTAAATATTAACTTCCCGTGTGTACCCTTGTATTTGTTTGTCGTTTTCTGTAAGCAAACCTTACCCTACCCTAGTAGAGAGTAAGGATGAATCTGGGACAAACTGAGCTTTGCCTGTTGTGGTTGTTGAATCAAAAAAGTAGAATACATACTCCTCCCAGCCTGAATTAAAGTGAGGAAATAAGCGAGACAAGCAGTTGAAATCCGAGCTGGAAACTTCACAAACTGGAAATAAGAAAAGAAGGAAGCCCGCTTATTAACAATTTAAATTCAGCAAAATAAACCATTTTTGAGCTATCATTTAACTAAGAGATAGATTTTTCTTTTTAAATATTGGACTGTAATATGCAGACGTGTGCAGGGAATCTAAAAGGTTTCGTGACGAAATCAGACTGACAATAATTAAAATTTTGAGCGCTTGCCTCCGTAATAAGAATTTGTAGACGTGTAACATTGTGGTTATAGTGGAGCCCTTTTCCACCTAATTCCAAATAGTATTATGCATTGGTAAAATTAAAGTTAAATGCTGTCCTTTGTCCTTTTGCTGAGAATATGATAGACGAGAATGATAGACGAGATGAATGATAGACGAGAATGTGTCCAGGTTGAAGATTGTCAAGTGTGAGTTCGAAATCAAACCACTCCTTCAAGACAACGTGGAATGGCTCGATTGGATGGAACATTGGGGCAATTAAGACCAATGCGAATGAAAAACTAATTAAGGAAGCGAAAAGTATCAACCATTCTGCTGCTCGAATTGTATTTCGGTCTTCGGGAGAAATTAGAAGTCCTTTGGACTGACGAAGCTGAGTGATACAAACATTTTGTTCATGATGCCCACGATTTCGTCCCGTTTTTGTTTCATGCGAGTGTCCAGTAGACCTATCATAAGTATCAAGCTCATTTCGCCGAACGCCAATGCCAGCGTCGCAAATTTGGTGGATGGATTTCCCAAACCTTCCTCTTTTTCCATTAGCATGAGATACATTTGTACTGCCAGAATGAGCACGAGAGCAAATAGCCATGCGTTACTTACTTAATAGCCTTGCGTTCTTCCGCAATGGAGGATAAATATTGTTTGTTTGTCAACATTTTCGTTTTAACGTCATGTCAATGTTTTTATATATATTCAAATCTCAAATCACGATAAATTCCTATCCGTATTATTTTTCTTTTCACGTGTGGTCCATGATACTTTTCCTGTGTACATTTCGTGCGAAAATCGTACTTGGGATTTTGATGGCATGGCTTGATGGCAAAGAAACTCATTAAGGACAGTATGCCAATAAGAGCTACAAACTGGCCGACGACCAGTGGGGATGCCACAATGTCGTTGTCGAACACGTTAAAGAGCTGCTGAATTCGGTACAGGTGGATTATCTCCGAATCTTCCATGACCCTATACGTATTGGTTTGAATGGTGCAACGGCACTAATTATTCATTTTCTCCAGATGAACGGGAGCAACACTGGTGCAGAATCTTTTGTAACGTTGTAACCAGGATACAGGAAGAATTGTGGGCGAAGCCCCCAGCTCATATACGGGGCATTAAGTAACATGGAGGAAGTTTGGGTCTGGTTACAGGAAGTTTTCGAATCCTTAAAAGATTCTGCACCCGTGGGGAGCAATACTCCAAAAACTACAGATGTAAAATGACGTAGTAGCAAGTGGGAACACCTAAGAATTGCACAACAGCATTTTCTGTCAGTAGAACGATGGAGATGAGAAAAGTGTCGTGCGCCCGTTGTGATAACTAATGATAAGACAACATTGCGGGTAATCAGATTCAGATTGATAAGAAGTTAGCTTTTACTACAATGAAATATACGTGTTCACACAGTATATGAATGAGACAGTACAAAGTATGAGTACGATCATGACAGTAGATCCATTAGTATAATGAAAATTGCCACGGTGAAAAATTTGCAAACTTTATTAAGTTATTTTACACAACTTCTAAAAACATTCATACTCTTAACACTTTTTGTTACAAAAATATTTTCAAGGAAACTGTTCTATACAAGGCTACTAACAAGCAATATATAAGTATTTTTATTCGCAGAATAACGGTTTGTGTTGCAAAATGTAGATATGAATGTATAACAACTGCAAAATATTGGGTTTCAGCCAAATAAGTTATATATTAAACCCCCTAGGTCTATTGGGAAACTAATGTAAATGTATAAGAAAAATTTAAAGGAGATTTGAGCTTGTAGTCATGCATTGAATTTGGAATCCATATTTTGCATAAATAACAAAATGTGTAGTGCCAATAGTTTGAAAATCGTCGAAAATGATTATTCTTTAGTTACAACATGTATTTAGTGGTAGCGTGTATACGATAAAATAAAACTTAAATATTTCGAGCACAGGTTTATTTAAAATTTACAATTTGGTTTGCATGTAAAATAAATATTATAATTTATAACAATAATGACATCGTTTATCGATTGCTTTGATTTATGATATTTTTCTTGCATAACAAAACATTGAGAATTGTATGCCTCAATTTAAAATTTTAATTTTGTGCACTGCACTGCGTGTGCCAATCCATTTGATATTCCTAATGTAGTCAACACTGTTTTATATCTTACAGATTCCTTGTATATCCAGTAATCTTTTATGTATATTATGACAATATTAAACAAACTTTGTTCTAACATTTTAAACAATCCAACAATGTAAAATGCGTTGCAAAATGGTTGCATTTGCAGCATCACATTAAAATTAAATTACTCATTCATGTTGTGAATTCATTTGCTTTAGGACTAATATCTTCTATCATCCTATCTAGCACCAGTATTTTTCAGCAGCTCTAAAGTTCGGTATTCTATGTACGCAGTCTCGTTCTCTTCCACGGCGATAGAAAGAGGAGTTTCTTGATTGGAACTCAGAACATTAACATCAGCACCATTCTGGACTAGAACTCTAACGAATTCATGAATCTGCGGTGCTAAAAGTGATGATGATGATGACTGTTGCAATATCACGTGCAGTGGTGTTTCATTATCTTCATCAACGACATTGACATCACAGCCGCATGTAATCAAATATCGTAGAGCGTTCAAATTGACACATTCCGCTGCCAAGTGTAGAACCGTCTGATTGTGTTTATATCTTTTATTGACACAAGCTCCAGCTCGAACAAGTGCATCCAACAAATACACACTTTTTTTATTCTTAATTGCATAAGCAAGCACGGCATTACCTTTTTTATCAACAGCATTAAAGTCAACCTCGACAGATGTAAGCAGCTCAAGAGTTGTGTTGAGTAACTCTATATAAGATACTGCAATATGTAAAGGGGTACACTTCCATTTATTCTCGGCATGAAATAGGCTGGAGTTTCCTCTGCTATGTAAAAACTGCACAAGCTTATCATACTGTTGCGGTGTCGTATATTTTGGACACAAGTGTAAAATATTATTACATTTAGAATCAAGAACATCTGCCTTAGCTCCAACTGTTATTAAATGCATGATTAAATCAACATGAATATGTGGAACTAGCAGAGGAAAATGTTGATATTTTTTGCAATAATACACTCCAACAGTGATGTCTGTTTCTTCTAACAACGTTGAGTCTATTTTAAGGAGCAGATTAATAATATCTTTTCGCTCTTCGATTTTATTAGACGATTGTGTGTTAACGACGCAGTGGTGAAGTATATTTCTCATCATCGGTTCTTTGAGCTTTTCTCTCATGCCATGCGTTTTTAGTAGATAATTAAATACTACAAAGTTGCCTCTTAAAGCAGCAACATGCAAAACGGATGCGCAATATTCGTCTGATTTGTATAAAGACGCCAATTGATAGTTGCATGTTATTTCCGCCACAGATTTTTTCTTCTCAGTCAAATATTTCTCCTGCAGAAAGTTGATAATAGGAACCGACGCGTACTTAATTGCCAAAAAAAGTATCTGCTCATCAATCATGGAAGCATGGTCTCCAAATGAAGTAATAAGATTCAAAAGGGTAAAACATTTTTCATACACACAAGAAGAAATCCATTGAAAAACGAGTTCCGATGACGTTGGGTCTGTGAAATGATCGTACAGTGTGCTGTCGTTTTCTCTCTCGCTTAGTATTATTTCCAAAAAATTAAAAACCTGTCGACGCTTTAATGAAAAATTCCAACACCAATGTTGTTCTCCACAGAATTCCGGTAAGATTCTGTACTGGCGAGATGTATCCAACTGCAAACTAAATCGTGATGCTCAAACGAATTTTTCAAAACTTCTGTTTTTAATAGAGATAAATCTACAAATAGTTGTGTGCAAGCTTCTATTACTCAAAAGGGCCTATGAAATACCAATGCCAAGTCTCGTGAACGAACACCAATGCTTCATTTATAAATTTTAACAAGCCTGCATCAATATACTTTTCCATTCTGGTTGTTTTCATACAAATTACATTCACTAATTCTGGGAAAAGTGTGGTGACCGCACTTTGCTTTCAACGACAATAATTCAGTTTCTTCACATTTGACAAATGCCAGAAAGTCATTTAATACCAGTGCAATTTTTTCAGAGTACGTTTGGTCTGCCAGTTTAGGATCAAATGTAATTGTTCTTGCTAACTCAAATAGCAACAATTTATTTCGAAATTCCAGTAGTTCTTTCAATCTGGGAGGCAGTATTTCGTAATTGGTCGAGCAGTTCAATCTTTTTATTTCATTTTTGGCTTCTACCTGGTACGCAAAGTTCACAACAAGATTGTTCCTTTCTCTCTCACAATTACACCATGGAAAATTGCTGCAAATTTTTGTAGCTTCAAAGAATCGTTCGATCTCAGTTACAAATCCCAATGTTTTAATGAGTTGAAAAAAGCCATCCTTGTACTCAATTAAATGTGCATTGCAGCTTGTTTGATAACAAATGTTCTCAAACTCATTTGTTTGTTCGAGGATTACGAAATCAAGGTTCTCTGAGTGGCAGTCTGAATATCCCATTCGGTGTCCAAATTTTGCAAATAGTTTTAACTCATCCATTCCAATACCAGTAAATACCAACTTGTCATTTAGAAAGTGATGGAACAATAGTGGCGATAAATTTATATTTCCTTCCATGCTATGTCCCATTTCAAAACTTAGTATGCTGCATTCGCTGATGGTTGTATTGATTTCTGAATATACGTGTACGAAAACGTGCGTCATAAGTGTTTCACTTGCAATTTCCAGTCACGTACAGGTTGTTTAGCCATTTTATAACAGCGGGATAAGTCCGCTTCCGTGAACGTATCGCTTAAGGTTTCGATTTTATTTTTCACTTGTGAATGTACTTGAGCACATAAAATTAAAATTTTTTCTTGAATTCCAGTTAGCTGGTTCAGCAAACGATTAGTCACAACTCGACATATCAAAACAGTAACTGAATCTGGAAAAGGCTCGAGCTTATTCTTGATATCATACTCTTTTAAAACTCTCAGGTTAGGATCGACAGTTTCATACAGCCGCCTGACTGTTAACGCATAATTCTTTGTTATCATTGCCATCAATGGCTTGTTGTCTGAAGTAAGAAATTTGACAATATTAGATGGTGGCGTTAAAAACATATTACGACTACTTTCTACTGCTGCCCCTTTAAGCAATGCAAATGCATAATTTTGGTTGCTAGATATTAAAATCTGACAAACACGTTCAAACGATGGCTGTTCCATCACGCTCACAATTCCGTAGAAAATTGAACCCCTTAATGCTTCCGGTAAGGTTTTTATAAATTTCTGCAAACGAAAAACCATGGGGAAATCATAATTAATTTGAGATTACAATTTTGCATTAATTCATTTTTAAAACGGTTCTTGTCCTTACCAGTGCGCTTTCAGTTAGAAGTTCTGATACAACAGGGTGTTGCAGCACCAGTGTGATATCGGTGGCATCCGTGATCATATCCATGCTTTTACCCGTGAACTCTTTTCGCCACGGATTTTTACTATACCTAGATTTTCTGTCTAATTTTTTAATTAGATGATCTAAAACTTGTGCAAATTCACTACAAACGTCCCAAGGTGTTATGTCTACATTTCCGAGGAGAGCAGTCAACGCACTTGCGGCTTCTGTACATGTTTATTACTAGCCCGTGCTCCTCCATCAAGTGTAAAATTTGGAAGCTAGAGCGCCAGTTGCTGACATTCATTGCTCTCATGATGTGCTTGCGTACCTATATAGAAGATTCTGAGGCATGTCACATTTGCACGCAGCTTTGATAAAGATATTCTTTTTTGGCAGTAGATCCTGGTTTTTCCTGATCGCTTCCATCGGCACGCGACATGAATGAGGTGTGTTTTCATGACGGTCGAACGGGCGTTTACGTCCATCCCATGTTTTTCAACTAAAAGTTTCAATGCGTCATAATTCCCATATCTAGAACATATGTGAATTGTCAGGTTTCCGCATTGCATTGATTTTGTAAAGTCAGCAACATCATGATGCTATTTAGAAGGCTGAATTAAGCTTTTCGGGACGGCTTGGCCCACTTATATGCAAAAAAAGGATTGAGATTTCGCCTCCTGCATAATTTCCAA
>LJIJ01004537.1:0-14483 GCA_001718145.1 Orchesella cincta
GCGCCAGGCAAAAGGATGATCAATAAAAATGACGAGAATGTTATCGTATATTAATTTTCTTTATTTATAATTCTCATTTTATTACAGGATGAGTTCGTCTGGAAGTTGAAGTCTTTGTAGGAGCTGCGGGGATCCCTTACTACGCACATTCAACATCTGATTAGCGGACGAGCTTCTGAGTTTATGGTTGCATTGCACATGCTTCAAATACAAACTTAGTTGCGGTATGCACACACTACGGAATTCCACCACACCGACATCATTACTTCGGCTCATTAGCACTTGACAGTTCTCCGTTGAATGAAAAGGCATGTTTGACGTGCGAGCAGGGAATGAATGTTTGACGCCGTACTGCTCAACAAACATTTGCATTGAGAGACGTGTTCATTCATATTTCCCCTGAATTCTCAGCTACATTCCTCAATGTATGTTAATGCTAAATCAATTGCAAACCTTGTAGTTTGAATGGTTTTCGATTCACTAGTTGCAAATTAAAAATTAAATTAAGTTAATACTGAAAAATGTAAGACTCCTTTGCAATTGTTAAAATTAGTTGTAAAAATTAAAAATCCCACCCATTTTTTAGTAATCCGTTTGGCTTTACGCAGGCGTTTTCCTACAGTTTTTATTACAATCTTGAATGTTATCATACCATATTTATGTAAATATTTGCATAATCGTGCATGAAACCTTGTCACAAAGCGTAGCGTGCGACTTTGATGACACAAAAGACAATTTATAGCTCATATTGGGCGAGGAGCAAGTAAGCTGAAAAGCAAACCCAAATAGTGCTTGCACAAACTACGAAACTTTGTGTTTCTCGTAATTAGAAAATAATCTTGCATTTTGTTTTCAGACATAATATGAATTAATCACGCACCTTCAAGCATAATGTAATGTAGATGAAACATGTCTTAAATCTAATAATTTATTGAGAATGCAAATATTGTAGTGGGCACTGATTACCCATTGCACGTAATGTAAAGGTTACTGGTTGCTTCAAGAAACGGTAGATTCTGTAAGGCATTGCTTGGTATGGGGTCAACCATAACTGGAGAACAGGGTGGTCCTGCCTATCCTGACACGGTCCGTGGTAGATAAGTTACCCTTCGTTTCGTGTTGCCACCCGGCAACCGACTGTTTCCACAGGTTTTTTCTTTCCCCCTTTCATCTGCGCATTACGTTCGTACTTACCTGCCTTCTTATGAAAGTGATCACTGCAATTGGCGGCCTATATGCCCTTATGAAAGATTCATTTCACGGAAAACAAAATTCTCGTGGTAAAGTGAACTGACTTACGATCGAAAGTTTTGGGATGGATTGAATTATTTTAGACTTCATGTGGTGCTAACTAAGACATTACTGATAGGTGAGCAGGTAAGAACTTAAATTAAAATCTCATATTACTCGATGCGTGCGCAAGGTACAATGCCCCATTTTGGGCTCTCCCTTGCGTCTTGATTTATCATCAGGGGCGTAATAGTTTTTGAGTTTTTAATCACTGATAAATGACCGAAGGTTGATTAGCTCGCCGACATGCTCACCTATCTTTATGAAATCATTTGTTTGGTCGTCCCATAGTTTTGAAAGAACATACTTGGTTGACCCGTAAAAATTTAATATTGAAAATTCAACTCCGTCAAAAATAGATATCTTCAACATTTGTCGTATAAGTTTTCATATTTGACAAGAGAAAGAAAAACTACCACATTGGTTAGTGGTTAATCAAGTATACGCACAATATCCGTGAACATTTTTCAATGCCTTTAATACATTAATAGAGAAATTAAAGGCACGTTTTCTAAAAACGGTTTTAGGAGTAAACGAATACGTGTTTTCCTTGTAGGTTTTTGATTGTGGTTAAAGTTTCATTAAAAAATTTGCTTCCTGATGATTTATTCTGTATTGGGTTGTTCCATCTTTTCAATAAATTTGATTACCAAGGAGTTGGTGGGCGTTTTCAACTTCAAATCAACTATAGGGACTAAATGAATCCATTTTCTCACAAGAAAAGATTGAGTTGTCAAGTTTCATGGATAATGACCAGACTAAAAGGAAAAAACTGCTAATGATAAAAGTGCTCAAGCTACCTAATGGGCATTCTCGCCCAGTACGTGTTTTAGTTGGACGGTGGGATTATGTTGAAGGCGTAAGAAGGATAATGAACTCATCAGTATCATCATTTCACTGTTGTTAATTTTATACACACCTCCCTTTGGATAAACCTATAAGCCAAATTGTGTATCAACTTGTCTGTTCTTTTTAGCACTTGGCTTGGCTTAATTTATATTTTCTGTGCCTTGCCTAAAAGCCCTAGAGAATAACACCTTTGTCTCATTGTGTATGCAATGTGTTACGTAAATGTAAAAAGAATGAAGCAAACAACAAAAACAAATTTATTGAAATTATTTTACATATATTTCCTTCAGTACAATTTGTATGAAAGTATAAAATACTCAGAAAAGCGAATGCCTCTCTGAATCCTTTCACGTTTGCAAAGAAAATCAAGAAGAGTGAATAATGATTTTCTGTCACCTGGAGACATGTTAGATTCTCTTGAAATAACGATAGAAACTACTAGTTTATATCAAAATGTGACATCTACATAACGTAGGGAACACCTACTCACTACAAAGTACGGGTACATTTGTGAACTCAAGAAATAAATTTTGGTTAGTTTATATCAGTTATGCGTGTATGCATGTATGTATTCTTTCACTCTCCTTTCATTCATTTTTGAGTATTAAGCAATAACTTATATGTGTACAGAAATGTATATTTTTAAAGAGAAAAGTGGAGAATAATGTGAAACCAACAATTTTCTCGGAGGAAAAAACTTGCAGCTCGGAAAACCTTAATTATAAGTTATTTTCTTCCGTTTCGTAACATTGTGTACATCGTCGAAAAGCGTTTGTTTCATCAGCTTTTGGTTACACGTATTTATTCCTTGATTGGTAGGTCCAGGGCCGTCTACCTACATTATACATTATATAACCATGCCCAATTGCACAATCACTCTTATAATCTGTGGTACTATGTGGTTGGGTGGCTCGTTTCATTGTGGACGAATAAATCGACATTATTTAGATCCTGTGGAGTTATTCGAAGACATATTATCGTCGTTATGTTCTCAATGTGTGGTTTTTCTCTGCTTTGCAATAAAATAATAATGTTACTTTGCAGACGAAAATGGGGTGGTTGACTTGCATTAATTTCCTATAAAACACGTATAATCAGGGATATTTCAATGAGAATCAAGGATTATTATTAACAATTATTAGGAACATTTTGTGCTCACATTCACAGAGATGTAATAGCATATAAGCATGAAATTTAATACGCTCATGGCCACTCGCTCACTGCTTTTCTTATGCTGTTGTCGATCCCATTGGTCAAATCGAAATCATTATCATCAACATATACTACATTGTACATAATATACAAACTTATTGTTGAGCTCGTCGTCGAGGAGGAAGCCGCAAAAACTTTTTGGTAATATTATATACGAGTAGGTTAGATTTGTGGCAACGATAATGACAAAGCAGGAAAAGGAGAAGGGGATAATTTCATAATATTATTATTATTTATCATGATTTTTCTTGGACTATTATCATCTGCCGCTTTTTATTCGTCTGAGTGAAACTGTTTGTCGGTATTCCTCTTACATGTTCCTTTGTGTAATCGTGTATCATTGGATTATTATATGTAAAAAACTATAAATACTTTTAAAACAATTCTTTGACTCATAGTATTTACCTGCTTTTACTTTGCATGAACTCACATTTATGTACTTTAGTAATATTACATATTAAGTACATTTCTGCGTTCGGTAATTCGCTAATTCTGGCATTTCCAATTTATTCTTAATGATTTATCAACAGAATTGCATTGTGTCAGCGTGAACTTACCGTTACGGACCACACTTGATATGGTGAGCAAAAATACATTGAAACATTAATGCTCGTTGTTTATGCAAGCATTCAACTTGTAATGTATGCGTTTGAAGTTCCCTAAGATATGGCGTGTCGGTTAGCAAACGATAAAGGAAAACGAGAGATAGCAAGCAAAAATAATAAATAAACATACAGTTTGGTTCCTCAGCTTTTTGCTGGGAACAAATACAAACATATTATATGCATTCATAATTGGGAACTGTCCAAGAATATCATATTACCTTTTTCCAACTGTATTATTATATTCATTGACCTCACTCTCTTTTTTTGGATGATGAGTACTGCTTGCTAGGATCGTCTACCAGTGTGGGCTATAGAAATATTCTTATTTAAGATATACATATATATGAAAGGTTGATATATGATGTGTGCATGCATACATTCATGCATTTGCTTGCCTTTGTCAAAGCAATTTTTGTGAGAGTTTTATTCAAACAAACCATTATTGTGTCACAATAAATGGGCGTCTTTGTGGCCTATGCTGTTAAAAAATGGTGAGTAAATATTTCATAGTCACATAAGTATACCGTAGCAGTGTAGACTACATGAAAGGAAAAGCAGCAAAAACACAAATTTGTGTGAAAATGTAGCATGAATATAAAAACTCGGCAGTAACAGCTTAAATGTGCCTACTTACACTCCCTCCGCTGCTCAGAGTAAATAATAGCATGAAATGATAATAATAATAAAAGAAAAATATTTTTGTTCTTCCGTCTTCCCACCACAACTTTTTTTCCCGAAAAAATAATAACGATACTTATAAGCCTACGAGGGATAAATACAAAAAGGAGACTAAAACGACAATTTTCCCCTTTTAGTAAAAACCTTTCCGTATATACTAGGAGCCGAGCCGTGTGCCACAGCCACTGTTTTGTGAGAAATAGGCGAATATGCACGCAAGCATGCATGCATGCATGAAAAGACTACAAACTATGTTGTTTTGTCAAACAAGAGATTTCCTGTACGAATCTGTAATTTTTACCATCATTTCATAATTGCATTTCCAGATAAAGTTACAAAATGAAAAGCACCAAAACAGCAATGAACCAAGTTTTTTGTAGTTTTATTTCTTCTCTGTGATTTTATTCGACGGTGTAGTGTTGTGTGCTTGCTGCAGCACCTTTTTTGTCGGTCTCTACGCTACTGATCTCTTGTGGGCATGTATATTTATATCGTGATATGATGGGTGTTGATATTTCCCACATACAATTCAATGCAAGCCTCTCTCTCTCTCTTTGTCTTCTTTCTATTGTGTATACAAATACAACCCACCTAAGTTTTCTTGTAGCGTGGATGTATAATTTGTCCATGACCGACACATGATTATTATATTACGCACTGCTGCTACTGTGTGTGGAGAGCAGACAAGGATTCAGTCACCGAGAGTGAAGAAGTTTGTAGCGTACAACTATCGTAAGCAACCAGCACTGGGCTTGTAGCGTGGCTGTAGCATTCGTAGGAAAGAAAACTGTCACCTGGGCCGCTGTTTGTTGGAACTTGGAACCACCTTGTTTTCATATCAGCCCCACCAGAAGAAGGCGGAGGATCGTTTGTTATTATTATCGTCATTATCAGCATCACAATATAAAATCTAAAAAGTTTCATATGAAACCACCATGCCATGCCATACTTTATTCTGCTCAATCCACCATTACGTATGGTGTTGTGTGCCACGCTCAGAAAAAATCAAGAGTAATATATGTATGTGTTCTATAGAAAAAGTAACCCTTTATTTCAACGTCTATTCCAATCAAATAATCGCTTCGATTGAACCTAATGTCCATATAACGCATGATTGTTACTCCCCTTGTAAGCTTAGAAATTTTTTATTACTTATTTTCATGACGGTCATTGTATTGTCGTTGTCGATTGATCTCTGGCTTGAGATAATCCCTGTTGAAAGTTGGGGAATTGTGTGATGAATATATCCTGCCTTTATTGATTTTATATCTGGGATAAGATGTCATCGTGATCATCATTTTCATGGTTTCATATTTGTAATGACAAGCGGAGGAGCTTATGCTCATACTATTTTGGCTTTTGATTGTGAGATTAGAAATCCCACTTACTCCGCTGAGCTCCTGATCCCAGTCATTGAGTGGGACATGTTCTCTCCGAATGGGCAACAAAGAAAGGGTTGACGATCACGATTCATCTTTTCTGTTACTGTAGAAAGTGTACTACTTATTGGAAGGAAGCTGGGAAGAAGATGAGGATCTCTATTTACCCTCGAGACTGGTAGTTAGTTATATGTGCGGGGAACGCTGAGTATTAATGCCAGATAAAAACAAAACTTGCTCGAAATTGGTAATAATACCAAATAATAAATTACTCCTCATTTTGGTTTCTTCTTGTGCGATGCAGTATTGTATAATAGATAAATGAGTTGCACATGAAGTTGTTTGTCAAATCTAAGGTACGTACAAGTTGTTCGACTTAATGATGATGATGAAGGTGATATGATAGGATTCTAGAATGAGCGAGAGGGCGAAATAGAGAGAATCTAAAAATCTGTCCTGAAGGAAATAAGATGTTCAAGACAGGAAGATAAAAAGGGTCCTCGTTTACCTTAATTTAAGGACCGACCCATGAGGACCAGCACTGAGCAAACAAGTCAGCAAGGAAGCCGGCAGCAAGCGTATCCCGTTACCATTCCGCCTTTTATACAACTTACTTCGTTTCGTCATCAGCATATTAATGCTCACAAAAGGTTGCCTATTTATCATCATGAGTGATCCTAGTTTTAAAAAAACATACCAAGTACCTACAAGACAATCAACTTAATCTCTCTCTCTCTCGTCGAGAGGAGTCCTTCGTTTTGTTCTAGTGCATGTATGTATTTTGTACTTCAGTTTAACCAAATGTACAACAGGGAAATCAAAGTAAACAAGCTGTTAAACCTATCGTCGCATTGGTTTGGGTTTTTTCTTCTCTGGCTTGGCTTTGGCTCCCTTCTTAAGTCGCTTGCGTACTATCTTGCAACTGGCTTCATTACCATTACTATTATTGTGTTATGAGATAACAATTGTAACTGGAATGACAGAGAGCTTTCCTACAGGAGCTGTTGTGGTAGCATTTCCAAAATGACAAATATTAATGGGACTTTCATTTATGACGGCATGGTATAATTTTTCACACAGTATCACGTTCCCACATCTAAATTTTTCAATCAAGTGAATGCACGCATCTCAAGAAGATAAAAGGAGTCTGATCAAGTAGAAGCGAACGGTTACGCAGAGCTATAGCTACTTATAATACAGGTATATCTTATGCTATGGTCTGGTCTGAGCATCTATTATCTATTTATTACCAAATGATTTGTTTAACTATGAAACCACAGATATGCAGAGCCGTTAAAGGCTGGATTATTGTTTGTATGCATGAAAAAACAACAGAATGATCATCCCTAACCATTTTTAACGAGAAAGAAGTGTCCCTGTCATCCTGATTGTATGTCTTTATTATTACCGACGACGAGGAAAGCCTGACACACTACTTTATATTTTACGGCTCTCCTCTATGCGGCAGCAGGACAATGATAATGTTGAGATGCAAATGCTGAAACGCAAACATCTTCTTTAGTTTTCTGTAATTACCTTCTTCCCCTGCAGCGCCATCGTCCCATGCTTGATTCATTCTGTCCACCTTTAACTAACTCCTGCTCTTTCTGTCTGTTAGTATTTTGCTGTCTCCGTCTGTCTGCATTTTAGAAGTTGTCTAGGGATACAACATTTTACGTGTTTAATTTTGCATTTTCTCATTCGAAGGAACACGTTATAATGCTTGGGATTTATGTTTTCTTTTAAACTAAAATATATTATTTTTCCTTGCTAAATATCGATAACACTCTTGTTTTCATTGCTACAACAGTCTTGGATTTGAGTTGAGAAAATTATGGTTTCAATTATTGTAATTACTGCCATGTTTTGACTTTCTCTGCTGTCATTGACGATTTGCAATAAATATACTAAGATTTAAAAAAAATATTCATGCATCTTCTTCAATGAATATAGAAAGTAATCTGCATATCGTGGAACAGTGGGAGGAATGAGTGTCTTTGCAATCACCATTGACAATTGCTGTAATATTTGTTTTTCTCAAGTTTCCGGGAACTTCGGGGGACGTCTATTTTACTATCAATATATTTGATACAGATGCGTAAGATTCGATTATTTGAAGACAGATTGCCTGTAGGTTAACGTCTCACTGCCAGCCTGTATCCCACAGAGTCCACACGTTCATCATCAGAATTGTAATGATTTAATCACTACATTTATAAAAGCGCAGCACTTGAAATCACTCAACAGACTATCATCATACATGTATACTCAATCAACAGAAGCTCCATCATCAATGCTAAGCAGCAGTCATGGTATATTTTGATTTCTATATACCAACAACGATTCGTCACTTGCTATTGTTCATGTCTACGACTCTAATCAAACGATCAGGAAAACCCGATCTAAAACGAGCAATATTATATAATAGTGCCCAATAAACAAAGATGTTCGTCCAGCAAATCAATTTGTTTTGATGACGGTTAGCTTGCATACAATAAAAAAAATAAGCTGCTGACAATGCTGACAATGGCTCCTTGAATATGGACATTCTCTGTTTCAAGTATCAAGTTGCCCAAAGGCCGACGCAATGTCTTGACTCCGTCAGATTCCTTAGTGAAGCTGTGGGTTATCGAAACTGCTGATTGATGTTTGTGTGATACATAATGTTAATTTGAGTACCTCAGTATGAGATCCATTCTATTTTTATTACAAGTTATCACATGGCCCATCTCAATATCCATTTATATTTAAGCGTAGAAAAATACAACTTCCGTGTGAAGGCGTATTGATGTTTATAGCATGTTATGAAGATCGACGATACGCTGACTGAAAGATGTGCATGGAATTTCCTACACTTGCAGCAACTTTTTCCTTTTTACTGAAAAAGGAATGATGATTGAGAAATATTTCTTGAAATATGAAAAATATTTGTAAAGGGGCAAAATGCAAGTCATTTTAGAAAATGAATAAAGCAATTTAACGCTTGTTCAGTTAGCATTACAAAGGGTAAATAAATAGCAAAATGTAGGGAACGCAGACTTGTGCTAACTAACTTTATGTAGCTTATATAGAGCGAATTGGGGATTGTGATAACGGGGGCTGATTTTGATAATATGCGTACTTTATTCGGAAGAGATAAATACATGAACATGATACACAAACCATTATAAGCACATACATTGCAATAAACAAGGTATACACGATAATGTAGAGGCATTCAACAAGCAAATTCACAATTTACGAACTTGTTCGTCATTTTCACAGCATCAGAACTGGCCGACCCAATTCATTGATAATCCTTTATGGTAGCTATAATAAGTTTCATATATATTTTACATCTAGACTTGTTAAATTTGAAAAGCAAACATCAAGCTGAGTATTGTAGTTGGTCGTAGAAGTTGAGGCTGCGAGTTTCGAGTTTAGTCCAACCTTTTGGAAGAAGCCCAGTATCTGGTCGTTCAAACTGCTATCTTTCAGGTCAAAGTCATGTCTCCCAAATACCACCCAGGAACTTCCGGATCTTCCTGATGCAGCGCTTCACCGACCAGTTTCAAAAATCCAATCTCGGCTAAAGTTTTGGATGCGGTAAACAGCAATAAATTGCATTCCAATAAGGCAAGAAACAATGAGGCAATGAGCTGTGTTTTGTTTCGCAAACTTCGTCTTCACTTGTATATCAGGCGCAGTGTCTGTAATAAATAACTAAGAGCATTAAAGACCATAATACAAGTAAAAATGATATTTTAGACATCCATGATTGCAATTTTACCTTTTTTGAACACCAAAATCCCTTCAGAGTTACAAAACCCATTCGTGATAGCAGAATCTGATCGGTGGCTCAGGGTATACCCTTCCAATGTTACTTGGTCTGTTGGCTTAATCTTGGGCTCCACAAAAATCAAGTAGTCGTGTTCCATGATGTTTTCGTCACTCAGGATGTCCAACCGGTGCTGTAGAAATCCTTCTACGTTGTGATAATACAGATGCTGTTGTCCAGGGAAATCGTGAGGAAATTTGAGAGTAAAATTAATAGGAGTCTGATTCAGAATCTGCATTTCTTTGGTGACAGCGTCCGACATGTCGGCTTTCGAAGGCGGAACAAATTTGCCCACAATATAAAGTTCCTCCAAGTTCGTAGCTCGGCTGCATGCTACATATAAATTTTCTCTTCGAATTCCTGGCTTTATTGATATCACGACACGTGGCAATGAGGAGCCCTGCGACTTTGCTATCGTCATACCATTAGCTGGCTGTACAGGAACCTGGTTTCTTGTTACCTGCATTCCATTCCTCTTTTTAGTTAGCACTCGACTCATGGGGTCAATCGGTGTCCAGTTCCGGTCGAATTCAATTTTTGGACCCTCGCAGCTACTGAGGCGAGGCTTCGTACTTTCTGTCCTATTGAAGGATGGCAGAACTCAATCCATGCCGTCAGTGGAACCGTACCAGTTGCTGCGCCAGTTGTACTATATTCTATCCCCCGCAGTACTCCAGTGGCTCCATTGAAGAGTCCGTCAGCGACGTCTATATTACTTGTTACAAAATAGATAGCCCCGACTTGTAAGTTGACTACTGGCAATAGTCCCATATTTTCTTGGCGATTAAAATTCCTCGCCTCGATTGCGAAATCTTGCTTATCCACTTCTGACGCAGTTCCTGAATAATGAAAACATTACAATTTAACCAACCTGTTGGTGATTTTTGTAAAACATTATTCAATGTAATATGTATGTACCTGTAACGGTATCCACAGCTGTACTAACGATTGACTCTGTTCCCAGACTGAGATGTAAAGACTTATTGAATTCCTCACATTCTTTGTTCGTCACAAATAACCATACAGCATCCGTAGGGGCGTCAGACTTTGCCACTTCCCTGGACTTGATTAGCTGGATGTCCTGCGCATCCATCACACCTTCCGACATGTTGTTCAATGCTTTACAAAAAGCGTGAGCGTTTCTTTGGCGCATAATCTCAGTCAGTTCATAATATTGGAACAGCTGCCACAATGGATTGCGTCCAACAAGTTGGGATCTGGCTGACTCTTGGCGTGCCAAATCAGGACATTTGAATATGATTTTCTCGCCCACCGGTGGTAGTTGTCTTAAATGTCCCACAACAAGAATTGACTTCCCCCCAAATGGTTTTGAGCGGTCGAAAAGCTGCCGAAGTCGGGCGTCAATCCGTTGAAACATAGTGGCACCGCACATAGATATTTCGTCAATTATGAACAGATCTGTTTCCCTATATCGGACCCTCAAAGTGTTGGCCAGCCCTTCTTCGAGAGCTGCAAGTGGACCAGAGTACTGCATTGGAGGGAGGCGAAAAACATTGTGGAGGGTCATCCCAAAGACATTAAATGCTGCCTTTCCAGTTGGTGCACACACTATGATAGGAAGCGCTTCTGGAGTAATCTGAGCCAGTCCATTTGTGAACCTCAAGTAGCTCTGGACAATCGCTGTGATCACATGGCTTTTTCCCACCCCTGCTCCTCCGGATAAAAAAATGTAAAACGGTTCTGCTCCAGTCTTCAGTCGATGCAGTATCTCCAACACTATTTGCCGCTGTAAGGTGTTGAGAGATCTCATCACAGAAAAGTACTGGGCGGCTTCAATCAATTTAGGAGGCAGAAACACTTCAGCAACCTTTCCTTTCTTCCGGGTAATTGTTTCTGAAGTATACTGCATGTCTTCTTCCTGGTTAAAATTTTCCCTCTCCATTGCAGGTTGTACTGCCTCCTCCTCCTGGATACCCTCAAATACGTCCTCAATGTTGACGTGAGCCTCCTCCCCACTTAAGTCTTCAACGTTTCTCCTTGTGTAGTAGTATTCCCTTGAGTTTTCAAGTATTGTCTGTTCGTGGATCTTGGCATAGGCTTCAAAGTCTCCTTCCTGTATTATGTCGGCTTCTTCATTTCTCCAGGAACAAACAGCATTATCTGCTCTCTCCAATAATCTTCTGCAGACGTGGCAAGTGGAAAGTTGCAGAATCTGAGTATCTTGCTTTGTCCCTTCGCATATACTGGATATCTTGAGTTGTATCTGGATAGTCCACTCGTTGTGTTCCTTCCTCCTCTTCATCTATCTGTTCCTCGTCGCTTGGCATGTCGAACATGTTCGAAGACTCACCGGAACGCCTTTTCTTACGCGAGGATTCCAGGTGCCACCACGAAAGGAATTCTGCGAAACAAACTCCCTCCATATTGTTAGGTCGTTTTGTATATTTCTCAAAGGCACCTTTGACATAAATGTCTGTGCTGTCTTCGGTTAACTTTTCCAAATCCACCTTCGGTTTTAGCATCTTCACCCTACTGGAAGCTTGACCTGTGTTTGCAAAGACATCTGACCGACTGCTGTTTGTCATTCCCATTCCGAGACAGAATGCTGCAGCCTCCTGTGCCGAAATTTCGCTCGCGTTAATTAAGACGGATCCAAATCTTTCCAACTTGTTGGCAATGCGAGTGTTTCCGTCTGTAACATCTGCAGCCGCTGCTCGAAGTAACTTTGATACTCCTCCTCCAGACTTTGAAATATAGGTTGCGACGTATTTTGCGCAAGCATATCCATCCAAGACAAACTGAATGTCCATGTTGGCTTTCCATGCAATCATCAAATCTCGGTTATACGCATTGATAAACGCTTCCTTTGGTGCTCTTCAGAAATACAGTGGGTTTATTGATTGTTGTCCTGATTGCTTCGATATACGTATCGGAGTTGATCCCAAACATGTTGAGGAATTGCTCAACATCGATATCATCGGTAAAGTTTCTTCCCACTGGTTTTGATTATCAATATTTGTGTATATTTGAGTAAGACGATCCCGTTCTGCTCTAGCTGTTGAGCTTGGAAGTGGATCCAAAATCAGCGTCTGTGGAAGAGGTGGTCTGGGATAATGAAACCGGCAAGTGCGAACTGATCGTTTCCCTTTTTTACATGTATGGCTGTGTCGGTGTATTTGATATCCAATCAAGTCCTTCATTTCCCCTTCTTCATCTCGTTTGCAAGTTATAAACTTGTCGATGAATTCTTCACAATGTCTGCGGGATTCATTGTTTGTTTTGTACACAGGAGCATCTTTGAGCCAGTAGAGACCATGGGAATGGGGAGAACCTCTCATTTGGTACTCAATTCTGCTGTACCAGTCACAAACTCCATGAGGCTCGAACAATCCAGTATCTGGTTTCAGAAGTTTGTTGAGTAGTTCCCTGTATTTTGTCGAAGTGACGCATACATGTAACAGGATCTGATCTGACAAGCCTTGCACGTTCTTGGCTGGAAAGCTGGAGGACGTCTTCTTCCGAAACATTTTCACCATCCACAAGTTCGGCAAGCATCACGAGCAATTCAGGCCATCGAGCTTCAGCTGCTGAGAAGGTGATGAAGAATGAGCAGGCTCCTAATTGCCGAATCATTGCAACAACTTTCTTGCATTGTTCTTTCCAGTATGCTGGGTGCAACGCACGTTCTTGTAGACTGCATACCCATCGTCTTTTGCCAACAGATTCTGGACCGATGCGTCGTTTTTCAGCATTCCCGCTGTGATGGCTTTACCTCCAACAGATGCTGGCTTTTGACGCACGCAGATTGATAGGCATCTCGAACTTTCTCATTGTAAGACTTCTTAAAGGAGTATAGGATTTTTTCCGGAGTAGCACATCTTCTGTCATATCTTCGAAGTTCCGATTTGACAATAGAAGTGTAGGACAATTTAACGTTTTCCATAAGATCACGGGGTTGACCACAGTAAATTGTAGGAAAGGACAGCAGTTCTGCTTGAGGATCCAAGTGCAAAGGTTTTGGGCGGTTTCCTTCAGCTGAGCTATTTTTATTCCCCAATGCATCCTCCATGAACAACAGAGTCTGGTCGTCGTCGACCACGCCATTGTCCTCTTGATTTTGAAGCAGTTCATTTATCGTTTCATTTTCTTCTTGCGGGTTAAAGTCACTGTTCTCCATTGTGCACGTGTTGTCTGTCTCATCATTGAAGTCTACATGATCTGAAATTAAAGTATCAAAATAAAGTTAAGTATGGCTAAAGTACCGAACTTGTTCGGAAAAATTGTTTTAAATACTATAACTATACCTAAGTTGATGAATCTGTCCCAGTGTTCTGAGAGAGTAACCCCATCATTTTGATAGAGAGGAGTATTGAGCAAATACTTTACAGCTGCAATAATTTTTGCTGGGCAGATCTTGTCGAAAATGTAAGGCTTATTGTAAATCATCCTTCTCATTAGTTTGAGCTGAACCACCGACGCGTCTCTAAATTGTCTTGGCAAGGCCTTCACACAGGTGTTCACATCATTGTCCACATTCACAACGTTCCCGCGTAATGTCCATTGCTGCTCTCGGAAGCCCAACAACTTGAAGAGTTTTGCAAAAAAGGTAACCGTGGAAAAACCAGGTCGCTGCCACTCTAATCTTGTCAGATCCTGCCCATACAACGAAACATAAATTAATTATTATTGTTT